>CM026163.1:8015596-8300596 GCA_014825975.1 Bombus haemorrhoidalis | reverse complement strand
AATTGCAAGAAATTTGTAATTTTTGCAATTCTACGTGCAACTCGAATTCTTTGCAACTCTATCATATACTCTACGATTACGATGAAAGATATCAAGGCTTAAATAACAATTATTACCGTCGATATCCTTGCTTAGTCGATAATTACATCACTAATAACGTAAATACGATAAAGTACTTTAACGTACTTAATTCTCCGCGAAAGTTATACTTTAATCAAAGGCCTGGTAGCAAAAACGACTCTTGTTTATGTTTGTCTTTTCTCGGGAAATTCAAAGAATACCCCATAGCGTCTTTCGTATATTGCAATTTTTCTTAACGATATGTTCATCGTATCGCAGTATAACTACGAGCGTACCACTAAGTATATCGCTATATCTAGTTCAATTATAAAGTTTTGGCACAACTGTTCGATTTTCATTCGACGATAGATCAGGACATAGATCAATTTTTCGTAATACCGATTCCGCTAAGTCGTGAATTTTCTGAAACGCGTTACTATCTAAATAGCAAAAAGGCTTGGCAAGGGTCGTCTTTGTCACGAGCCCCTTAATTTCTACCGATATTCGTATATAAATGAAAATCTCATCACCTTCGAACATTCCACCGAACATTGTCATCTTCTTGCACGGTCACGAAACTTGAAAACTGTTGGTCGATCGATCGAATCACCGTCTCTATGCGTACAAGGGGATTCCGTGTGGAAGTTCGTTTGCGATAAAGACGTGCCGTTTCGGGGTTGAAACACGGCAATGCGAATCTGCGAATCGGTCGCACGGTTCGACGGTGGCTCTTGCAAAAAGGTGGAGGGGATCGGTGGTGGCTCGAGCTACGTGGTCGCCCCGTGCACTCCCAATTATAGAAAGCAGCCTAATCGTCCAATAATTCGATTCTATATGCATTTCATCGGCCGTAAATGGCTGATTGAGCCATTTACACCCGACGTTGCACGCAACCGTAATATACGGATCGTTTAGCATCGAAAATGGCGCCGCGTCCCAACTGTAATTCGGATTATTATTGTTGGCACGCTGCGGCCATATGAAGTCATATATTATTCGTTTACGAGTATGAATGACAGCCGCGAAACAATGTGCTTGTTAGCGAGGACATTTTAGAGATCAGCGGCCTTAAAAATTTAATAATTTTGAGAGAGAAGTTTCGAATCACGAAAGTTCGAAATTACGAAATCAGAAAAATCGAACGTCAGTCGGTGAAATTAGAACGATAATCGGTTGGATTAACACATTCGTTTTAGAGGGATAATATTTAAACTTCTATTATGTTATTTCTATTGGTGTACGTTTTTGCTTTTATGCTTTTCGTTCTATCAGTATTTTACTTTTCCATTTTTACTCTTCGTAGATTTTAAGCAGATAAATCTTTTTATTTCTTTCGATCCGATATTTTTTTTATCGTTTTATCGTTGTACTGTAAATTCTGCGTGGAAATTTTTTACCAATTTTTTAAATTTGCTACGAATAGAGTAATTCCGAGATATCGTCGATTCGATTAGAGGTGAACGCACGAAAAATATTTCGCAAGGCACGCAAAATTCGATTTAGTTTCAGTTACGCGTATCCAGTAGTATTAAATTTTAGCTAGAACGTATTTATTGAAAGATTTCTTTCGTTGAAAGATCATCTCGTATTTAAGAAATTTATTCCAGGTTTCTCTTTGGTTTATCCCTTCTTATTAACCGGATGCGTATCTTGAAATTCGAAAATAACGCAATCCTAAACGAAACATTCATTAATTGATAAACACTCATTTACTACGTATCGTAAACATCGAGATCCACTTTGTTGAATCTTCCTTTCACGAAGCACATTTCGTCCGAACCTCATAAACTTTCACGTCTATTAAAAGCTACCGACACACCGATCTAAACTTTTCATTCAAAAACATTGCAATCTCAAGATCCCATAAGCTTCACTAAGCTCTATATTTATAGACTATTACTGCTACTAACACTGACATAAATTTTTTTTCTGCTTTTAATTAATTAAATTCAACTTACACGTAAATCCTAATTTTCCGGTTAAATACAGCAGCAAGTATTTATACACTGGTAATCGTATTACCAGATACAAATACACAGCGGATATTTACGTAAATTCATATTTAGGACAACTAAAGAAATAGAATCTAAACAAAAATTCGTTTCATCCGCGAAATGTCACAAAATTCGGATATTTTATACATTTGTGCACCTTTGATCCTCCCATTAATGCACGAACGTCATAGCTATAGTCATTCGGAGATCGCCTCTTTCTTTCTTCGACGATAGAAATCAAATGTTCTATCTACGTTTAAGTCGTTAAGTCGAAAGGAAACTGAATTTCATCGTCTACTTTAAATCATCTCCGTTGTTCTTCGATCGATTAAAAATATTTTGTCATTTTCTTGCAGTCTTTGTCCATAACGTAAGTTTATTTAAAAGGTAAAACGTACCAGTTACCTCGAATATTTCAACGTATTTTGAAAGATGAAGAAACCTTAGATACAGAACACGTTAGGTAAGAAGAACAAGCTGTACATGTACTGTGTGTCTATCTTCCGGTTAATGAATATGATGGCACATAAATTGGAGGATGAATCAGATCGGACGCCGGTGCCCTTCGACCCTCGGCCGATTAGCGCCTAACGGAAGACGGCCCTGGCGCGTGACGAGTCCTTATTTGGATTGGGGGGCCGTCGGCCGCCGCCTCGTCGCGACGCACGGCGTCTCTCCTTCTCGGCGTCACGGTTAGGGCGGCTAAGGACTAGGCGGTGGCGGCGGGCCGAGACGAGTGTTAATGCACGATAGATTTCCATCTAAGGGGCGGATCGCTATTTTCGGCTGCGAACCGATATGGATAAAGGGACCCCACAGAGCCGGCACTGTGCCACTCGCCGCTCTCGGTCTCTTGCACGACGTACGCCCTAAGCGACCATTGCCGATCTCTCGACTCATTAGCGAACGGTAAATCGAACGAGTGTTCCGTTAGTTTGCGTCCGCTAAAACAGCGTGCTGGTGTGTAACCGGTGAGCTTTCTTCTTGATCGTTGGATCGAGACGAGGGTTGCACGCATGATAATCGCGGACGATCGGCTCGGTCCTCGTGCCTTGGAGAACAGGAAACAGTGTGTAGAAACGAGGTTTCTGCAAGGTGTAATTCGCGTCGTTTCAGTGACTTCGCACCGGAAATTAGTATCGACCTTGCCGAGAGAGTGTACGAGGACCGAACGCAGTCGATCGTTGCAGGATCCTTGCATGTCATCGAATCCTCGTTGTGAAGTGATGTTCCACAAATGTGATACCAATGCCTGTGCTCTTTTTAGTATACGTTGCTACCGTTGGCTTTAATAGGCGATCCTTTGTTCGATTTGTTTACGATAGCACGCTCTTCTTTTAAAGCAACGAGTAGCAAACGTTTAACGATGATAATCACTCGATCGTATAATTATGGTAGTATTTTAATAATCAACGATTACACAGTTGCAATATGTCGACTAACTCTTATGATAAGTATTTAGTTTAAATTAACAGTTCCTTTTTAGTATCTCCTGTTAGAATTGCTATTTATCTTGATATTTATTCTGCTTGTAAGTAGTATCTAATGAAATTCTCGATATTTTATTGATTATACCAAACATTCTTTTTTGCAATTCAAATTCTAGTGATTGAAACAGACTTCTTCTACCTATTTCTAATACTGCGCATTTGCTCCGTAAAAAATTGTACGATTTTTGTCCTTTTACTGATTCAACCCCCTAATTCTCAAACCTCCTATCAAGATGCCTGTGAAGAAGTAAAAATTGCATTAAAATATTAATATCTAACTACTAACCACCTAATAAAAGAAAAGATACGATCGAAAACAAACGCACGAAATACAGGTTCTTATGCATTTCAAATTTCATTTCTACAGTAGGTAACACTAATAATCAAACAAGATGTGTGATGATGATGTTGCGGCACTAGTCGTGGACAATGGGTCCGGTATGTGCAAGGCGGGATTCGCTGGAGACGACGCACCGCGTGCTGTCTTCCCCAGCATTGTTGGCCGCCCACGTCATCAGGTATGGAAATTTTGAAAATCATCGTGAAATTCCGATATGTACGCCATTTTTTTGTTACCGTGTCTCGCTAATACTGTTAATAATCATTGCAGGGTGTGATGGTCGGTATGGGTCAGAAAGACAGCTACGTAGGAGACGAGGCCCAAAGTAAAAGAGGTATACTTACCTTAAAGTATCCTATAGAACACGGTATCATTACCAATTGGGATGATATGGAGAAGATTTGGCACCACACCTTCTACAACGAATTGCGAGTTGCTCCTGAGGAACATCCAGTCCTTCTCACCGAGGCCCCTCTGAACCCGAAAGCTAACCGCGAAAAGATGACCCAGATCATGTTCGAAACCTTCAACAGCCCGGCCATGTACGTCGCCATCCAGGCCGTGCTCTCCCTGTACGCCTCCGGTCGTACCACCGGTATCGTCTTGGACTCGGGAGATGGTGTCTCGCACACCGTACCCATCTACGAAGGTTACGCCCTTCCTCACGCCATCCTCCGACTGGACTTGGCCGGTCGCGATTTGACCGACTACCTCATGAAGATCCTTACCGAGAGAGGTTACAGCTTCACGACCACGGCTGAGCGAGAAATCGTGCGCGACATCAAGGAGAAACTCTGCTACGTCGCCCTGGACTTCGAACAGGAAATGGCCACCGCTNGCTGCCAGCACCTCCCTCGAGAAGAGCTACGAGTTGCCCGATGGACAGGTGATCACCATCGGTAACGAGAGGTTCCGTTGCCCAGAAGCCCTGTTCCAACCTTCCTTCCTGGGTATGGAGTCCTGCGGTATCCATGAAACCGTCTACAACTCCATCATGAAGTGCGACGTCGACATCCGTAAGGATCTGTACGCCAACACCGTACTCTCTGGCGGTACCACCATGTACCCCGGTATTGCCGATCGTATGCAGAAAGAAATCACTGCCCTGGCCCCATCGACCATCAAGATCAAGATCATCGCTCCCCCCGAGAGGAAGTACTCCGTATGGATCGGTGGATCCATCTTGGCCTCCCTGTCCACCTTCCAACAGATGTGGATCTCCAAGCAGGAGTACGACGAGTCCGGACCTGGCATCGTGCACCGCAAGTGCTTCTAAGGTGGTGCACCCATCACAGGGGTTCATGATTTTCACCTGCTTTCTTTTCTTTTTTTTCTATTCGTGCTCCAGCTGTGACCCTTTCACGTATGGATTCACCGATGCCAAGGGGAAGAAAGAGAGAAGAAGGTAGAATGGGGGAAAACGAGATTTGGGAAAGGAAAATTACTGAAGTGCCTTTATTCTACACATTTATCAGACTGTACTTTACTTTTTAGTTTGTACAACATGACTGTTTGTTATTTTAACGTTAATTAATTTATTGATAATAATCTCCTCGGCCATTGCAACAAGCCCTTCTCGGCCTTGTCAATATGTATACGCTGACTTACATGTATCGTACAGACACGCACACATACACATACAGATACAAAGGCTTTCTTTAAATCGTAAGCGCACGTAATTTGGCATTTGCGATACGCACGGGGTGGTAATCGACGAGAGTGAAGTATATGATATGGGAAACCATGACCAGGCGCATCAACGTCGGCTCATATTGCTGCCTGGCGTATTGTTCTTATTATATCATATAATTGATGATAATAAAACTGTATTATATAATAATTCAATGTCGGATTATGTGAACCTTATCGTACGTGATATTTCTGGCGATTACTCAAAACAATGACATAATGGACGGGCACAAATTACGATTTTATAGATAAAGTTCAAGAGAATTATTGTGTTTTGGGTTCTCATGACATTTAACTACAGTGTGCTCTGGCAGCTGGCCAGTTTGTGTGCAACTTTAAGTGACTATACATATTTTCATTTCTTTCAACAGACTATAGAGTTACACGGTAATTAAAAAAAAAAATTATGAATAATTCTCTGTTCACTTATCATTATTATTATTATTTATAAGACATTGAGAATTAGATATAATGTAAGCGTTAAATCTTCAAGAGGATTAGATACTCTATATTAAGAACCGACGATACTTCGATCCAGAAATAGATCTACAGGCTACACCTGTTCAGCCATAACATTTTACGAAGACATTACGAGCCAATTAGAAGATCACAGCAGATCCTTTAAAATAGAAATAATTAAATTTATCAATTCTCCGTACGATTTATTCGTGGGACTTAATTTTATCGTAATACGAAACATCTCATTTATCTCCTTGTCCATTTATCTTTCTGGATATAATTAACTAAATTACCTAATATTTATCTATTACTCGTTTCGACATCAAAATAATTATCTCCAGCATCAATGACCGTACTTTAATCCCACAACAAAAACATCTCTCGTATCTTTCGAGTTCGAAGACGGTCGATTATAGACTCTTGTTCGGAGGAAAATCCGTAACCCAAGACGAGCGATAAAACTGTGCTACAAATAAAGAAATAACAAAAATAGAGTTGTCGGTACGTGGATGCCGTGGCTGTCGGGGAGTGCATGCCGGGGGTCCCCGGGATTGCCTCCCTAGCCTTACAAGGCCCCCGGGTGACTTACGCTTATTTTGACGCTTCACCAACTAAAATTAGAGCCCGCACTCTTTGGGAGTTTTGGGACGTGTATGCATACGTACGTGCACCTGCATGGAGTGGAGGTGCTCCAGTTTAGGACGACTTTATCACACTCCGTCCCTCTTCACGATACAGCCACGTGCTGAAAATGCTAATGCTAGAAAACGGATAGCTTTACGAGCAAACTCGACGAGTAATTCGTGTGTATTACGAATCGTTGCTCTTTACCACTTAAATTATTACCGTATCGTACGACTTGTCTTTGTATGAAATAGTGAAACACGAAAAATGACTGTACAGCATAATTCTTCGATCTATGATACGTGTAATGGAATAGATGCAGAAGGGGAGAATTGATAATTTATTTTTTCAAAGATAGTGTCGTTAATTACTTACTTTGGTTGAAAGAAAACTTAAAAATTTATTATCAAGCGTCATAAGTAAGATTTATTAGATAAGTTAACGAACAGTTTTATTTTCTAATTATGTGATAATATAGATATAATGATCGTGGTTTAAGTTATAGATAAATTATGTTCATTGAGAACGGACAGAAAATCATTAGTTTCTCGTTGATTGTAATGAAATTATCTTGATCTTCTAAACACAGGTACATATTATACGTGTATACCTAATAATTATAAGTAATAATAAGTAAGTAATTTGAATTGCATACTACAAATATTTTTTCTTTCTAACTGGAATTTCGCTTTTAATAAAATATATGAAACATTTTCCTATACACAAATATCTTTAATAAATTTGTACCTTACACATATCATACTTACAAATAAATAATAAATATATTATTACAATCTTAAATAATTCAATTAATCTCAATTAATTGTTAAATAGTAACTTGTATTGTCATTTTTAATTTCTAAATATTGTTTTAGGTATGTCGATAAATAATTTTAATGATAATATGTTCAGATAACACATATATATGATAATATAACACGTAACATATTAGTTTGTAATATCATAATTAGACAATTTGTATTAAATAGGTATGAAAATCCTGATTTAAATAGTGATATTACGTGTATGATTCAAATACTTTCCTAGACTTTATCATAAAATAAAAAAATACTAAACTTATATCTATGCACTCTGTATTCAGTCATCTTCTACGTTCTACATATTTAAGTACGCATGTGTCACGACACTTGCAACGGCGCATACATATGTTAACGTGGTTCTATATCAACAAAAAACGAAAAACAATTACTTTCGTAACCTCGAATCGGAGACACAGTACCAGGTACGTTTTACGATTTAAGGATTTTATTTAAATGCAATTTAATAACATATGTTGTTTGTATAAAGCATCGTTTATTTGTGAAATAATTACAGTGATTATTACTGTCATGTGTATCTTGTATCCTATTCTATTAAAACGAGAATAATCAAGCGATGACAAAGATCGCCATTCTTTCTAAAATGTAATCTATGTCTCATCGTATATTCACGAAAGATAATAAAATGTTAATAGAAATTCAGATGTATTTAAGTATAAAAGGATTAAGTTAATGATCTGTGATTATTAATGTGTATCTGTGAAACGAGTTACGTTCGTTAAGGAATTTTATGATCCAATTCGAACGAGAATAAAACATGCTGAGGTTGCAGTATAAAACATCAATATGTCAATACAAGTAATATAGGAATGTTTTAGGTAAGCATAAGGTAATATAATTTCATAAATTATTAAAGTCATTTTAATAGGAAATAAATTTAATTTAAAAAATAGTTTAATAATTACAAGAATATTTGATTTTCTAACGACATAATTTTAAATGATACAGTGACTTTTTTATGCAACAATGTTATGTTAATTAATGCTTGCTGAAAGGAAAGCCTTTTATGTTCCTGATATTAAAATTATTATAAAATTATTATATGAATAGCATTTCTGTATTTATATCTGAACAATATGGTAGTTTTGTAATGGAATAAAAATATTTATTTTTTTTGCAGATTTATATTATATTGGCACAAAATGTAATATTAAATGTAGTATTCTTATATTATGTTTACAATGGAGGAAGTTATACCAATGAGCTGGTTGAACCAGATATTGTTGATTTTAAGTATATTAGTTACATTGTTATCTGTAATTATACAAGAATGGGCTGGTCTGACACCATTATATATTTCTATTTCATGGGCTATTTTTATTATAATATTATCCGTGTGGCTCAGTTGTTTTTTATTTCAAGTTGCATTAAAAGCTAATAGACCATTTAATATAAGGTTTGTTAATAACTGGTTATATAACAAATTTGTAAATAATTTGAAATTACAAATTGATTCCAAAGAAAAAAGTGAATGTACTAGTAAGTATGAGAATGAAGTAAGAACAAATAAAAACACAAGTTCAACGCAAGTATCTAAAGAAAAGCTAAAGGAAAAAGTAATAATTAGATCTAGCGGAAAAGATACTTCTTTAAAGAGAAAGAGAGCGATAGAAATATATAATTTAGTAACAGAAATAAATTTAAAATGCATAAAGGTTTGGTATAAATCTATCAGTGATGATAAATCATTCCCTAATGAAGCACAAGAATTGCTAAAAAAATTACTGACCAAACTGTTTCATAAGATCAGTTTAATAGACAAAATAAAGCTTACTCATAAGCTGTTTAATGTGTTCTTATTACATTTAAAAGAATATCACAGGTATGATGTTTCATATATATGTTTATTATATTATTATAAAATTATAAAAATTATTCAAACTAATTGTATTATATTGTAGAGCATTACGACGGGTTGAGAAAGGAACTGCACCAAATATTGAGGAAGCGTTTAGATATTTACATCCTGGCTCTCGTAATATGCCAGCGTTAGAACATATGCTTCATCGAATGGTTACTATCCTAGCACAAGAATTTCTACAATGGGAGTTAACAAGTTCATTACCGTGTAAACTGTTACTATCTATCTTAGCAAAAAGATTATTAATAGTTGTTGAAACAGTAAGTTCTCCAAATTGGTTATTTCAAAATTTATCTGACTTTTTACTGCAACAAACACCGAAACATGTTGCCAAAGTTCAAAGTAAACAGGAAGAAAATATTTCACATGTCAAAGTATGTGCAGAATTCTATAATACTTATTTTGCTTGTCATTGATTGTTACGAACTAATAAAAGAATTATTTCAGAAAGTTATATCCAACGCTCTAGGAGATGGTATAACATCTGCAACAGCAGCTGTGATTCCACGATCACTACCAAAACCAAAATCTGAATCATCTACTAAACCTCTAATTAAACACAAGAATACCTCAGTATCTATAAATGATAAGAAACCTACTTTACATTTACATAACTTAGGTACAGAACATAGAGGTCTATGGGGTCAAAGTATAGCAGAGATAGATGCTGAAATAGAAGGAGATAAAATATCTCCTGTATATGAGGAACCTACAGATTTTGCTACAACAATTGCTAGACTTAGAAATGTATTACAGCAAAAGTCAACTGTGAATACACCATTGTAGGTATTAATATTATTCAATTTTAGTAAATAATTTAATAAATCAAATATATATCTATATTATATTTTTCAGACATGTGGAAGAAAAATCTTATGTAGTATATGAAGGTAGTCAATTTACAAATTTGTCAATTCCTTGGACAGAATTTCATACAGCTCTTGATGGATCACAACAATTACTTTATTGTATTCAATTTGATGATATAGAACAACGTGGGGTTGATCTATTTGAAACTACAACTGCTACTGTTAGAAGACAATACCGCGATTTTGCTCAGTTACATACTAGTCTACAAGAGGTGAATTTAACATTTTATACCTATTAATTGTTTTATGGTACTTTTTGATTTATTTTGTGTAATGTAAAATATATAGATTCCAGAATTAGCACTTATTATGTCAAACTTGGTATTACCAAAAGGCGGTCGTCTTGAATTAGAGAATTATTTGAAAACTTTAACTACACGCTTGGCTAGTGAATGTCCACCGCAATTGCGACATTTTTTACGTCCAAGTAGTAACGCTAATAAAAAAGCAGATGTGGTTGCACCTCGATTTGACAAATTTTTAGTCAAAACAGTAAGTGGTGTTTTTAATACTCTAAGAACAGTCGTTCCAGGTTTTGAAATTGAACAAGAAGAAGAAAATGTTCCGTTACCAACGTTAATGCCTTTAGCTGATATTCCGTGGAGATTCGTCGAGAATATTAAATCGGTAACTAAATGTAAATTTTAATGGACAAAATGTTTCAAATTAAATGAAATTTATAAATCATTTCATTATATATAAAATTTTACCTCTCTTATTATAATAGAAAAGTCTAGCAGCTGAACTTCAACAATTAATAACTGAAAGAACTGAATATTCTTGCGTGGATTCTGCTTACGAAGCTGTTGATATTGAATCAGAGAGTGCTAATGATTCTGCATTATTAACTCATTGGTGGGAAACTGTAAAAAGTTCTTATGAAGGTAAATATAATGTATTATAAAAATTATTGAATATGTTATAAAATGTTTCTTTACTTTTACTTTTATTTTCAGAGGATCCTGATGATTTGGATTCACATCTAATATTAACATGTGTTGCTGTAGATCTTATTTGTGAATTATTGGCAGGAGTTGGAAGTAATAATGCCTTGCAGCAAGAGGCAGTTGTTCGATGGGCAAAGCTACTCTTTGGAAATGTTACTGAACCTATATTACAAGTAATAATTTATATTTATTTATTGTTTTTTATTGTTACAAGAAGTACTATTATTTTTATGTTCAATTATGAATTTCATATAATTACAGACTGTTACTTTACAAATTTTTGATCAATTGGGTAATATATCACTCCATAACGTCCAAAACAAACTTTCTGAGGAACCACTGAAACTATTAAAAAAAAGACTGTTGCAAGAATTATTAGTTAAACTTCCAAATGATGTAAAATTAGTATTTGGCGAAGATGACACGTTAAATATTTTAAAATATTTACTTGATTCTTATGAAATAAAAAAGATTAATGTAGACTTAAACCTACAAATATTAGATGTTCTAGCATCACAGCTATTAAGTACATGTAGGTTAAAACATAGTACAACTCTTTAATAATTTAATTTAATTTTAATTCAATAACAAAAGGTTGATTCAATTCCTTTCCTCAATTTTATTTAGCCATTGATCGAGTTACAGGTATTAGAAGTTATTAATTACTGAAATATGTTTTAGTCGGAAGGAATTGATGTGCCATATGTAACTAAATTTGTTGATTTAATAATGTAGAATTATATAAAATTTTCAAAAACAGACTATGTACCTGATTATATAAACTAAGGATGCCAAGTATTTTTTTCATTAATACAAGACTCTTTATGAGTTGTATGATGTAATTCACGCATATTAGGTACTATATGCATTTAAATTGTACATTTGTATTTAATGTTTAAGTTTTGTACAAATATTTATGAAAAATCATTATATTTCACAATTAATAAAAGTCTATCAACATACATCAAATGAAACTTATATGTATGCAAAATCTTAGGAAATTAATACATATATATTCTTATGAATAATAACATCTAATTTATAATTTAATTAAGATTCCTTCCCTTTGTTGTGACCCTTTTGTTTTTCTAATTGTGCCCTGAAACAAATAATTTTATTTTAAAAAATTTTATGGTCTGTACTTTAAATATAAATTAATGTAATTTCATTGTTTACATTATGTTATATATGCATATGACAATTTTTTAACCATTCATAATGCTCTTAATATTTTAAAGGAATTTATATTTTTCAGTATTAAAGAATATTACTATAAATTGCAATAGTGTTGCAATAAAAATATCATACTAATAAAATTGAATTGTTTACTATTTGATGATTTATAAACCTGAAAGCCATGTACTTCTGAAAATAGTTATGATAAAAATTACCTTAATTGTTGATTAAAATCATCTTCTACATCATCATCATCCCAGTTGTCTTCCCAAACACTAATATCTTCATTGTCTTCATCAACTGCAGTCCAATCTATCAAGTCATTCAGTCAAATTGAGGTTAGAATACTGCACGAATCATTTTAACAATTATAATAAGTGTATAACATTCAATTATTGTACCTTCTGCAGGAAACTCCTCAAATTCATCATCTTCCTCTAATAACCCCAGATCAACCTTTGCTTTATCGTTTTTATTTTCTGACATTGTGAAATTTTGTAATTATCACGTAAATATGTTAGTTACGGAGCTAGTGACAGAACGCGTTTGAATCTTCTAGAGACTTTCCTTGCTGCATACAAAACGATCGAGCATGAAATAAAAATTCAAAGCTACCAATTCTGGCTTAAATATGTTAGTTACGGAGCTAGGGACAGAATGCGTTTGAATCTTCTAGAGATTTTCCTTGCTGCATACAAGACGATCGAGCATGAAATAAAAGTTCAAAGCTACCAACTCTGACTTGAAAGAAGAATTCTATAAATTATTCTAATAAATTTATTTTAATATAAAGAAATTAAATTATCGTTCCTCATGTATTTTCCTATAAGTAAATAGCATTCTTAGTAGTAGTAGTATTCTTCATCATATACAAAAAATGTCATAAAAAATGCTTAAAATAAGTAATATAGGGATTATAGCATTTGGTTTGAAAATTATTACACTTGGCTTTCTCCAGTTCCCTTAATTATAACAATAAATAATAAAGCTGGCCCGATGAAGATAATATAATTATTTTAATCTTTTAAATACGTATATCGTAATGTAGATTAAATAAATATACATAATATAAATTAAATAAATGTATTGTAATTATATATTTTGTTAAGGAAAAAATATTAGTAATTGAATTTCTCGAAATCGTAATCTCAAATCATCATGGGCATTCAAAATTAGCGCTGAAGAAAGCTAAATCTTCGTTATATCACTAGATTGCGCTGACCACTGATACATACTTAACATTAATTTACTATCTTGTATGTGCTTTTAGGTATAAAATACTATTATAAGCAAAGAGTAGGGATACAACTATTGTATCCATGCATACCCCTACTCTTTGCTATGTGTGTATGTATGAATGTACATCCATTGCTGTACAATGAAATTATATCACAGAAAGTATTGTGTAAACTGAAAAGCATAAATCTCAAATCTGTAAATTAATTATTGATATCGTATAATTTAACGTTATCAGGTATACGAATTACCAACATTTTTAAGACATTAAAGATATATATATATATATATATAACTAAGTATATATTCGATTACTTTATCGCGTACAACGGAAAATTCCTTGTATCTTTTTTTTCACGTGACGCAATATAGGTAATCGTAAATATTACGTTTCACCGTTGATAGTTCAATTCATCAGAAATTAAAATTAAAATTAGAATTCGTGTCGATAAGCAAACGAGTGTAAGAGTGTGCTTACCGGTGTGTCGCATCGCAGTCGGGCGAGGGGCAACACACCAATGTCGTAAATGGAATAACCAATCATTAGGTACTTTTTTCCCTAATCTCCCCGTTTATGGTGGGGACATTCAGTTTCGTAATGATGGAGTGATTCGTAGTCGTAGTCTCATAGTAGTCATTGAGTGTCAAGGAAGATAACTGTTAAAGCGCGATGGGCTTGGAGGATTACAAAGAACTTGTGGCATCATGTGCCTCAATTTGTACAATGGCTCAAATGTCAGCTGGCACGTAAGTTGAGGAAATTAAAAAGATTTCGATTTATATATTTTTTCTGAAATACAATGTTCAATTTCTATTAGGGAATATACGTTTTAGAATAGAAGCTATGAATTACAAACTATGTGAGCGTGTAACTGTTCTTTGACATTGACATTTATATTCAAACTACGTTTTTAATATTCCACGTGATACGCCGAACAGTTGATTTCTTTGTTTCTTTCGTGTATTGCGGCAAAATTGAGAGAAGTTGTGTTACTTTTATATAAAGCCATCAATTATAAGTTATAAAATTAAAAAAATATGTATATATGTATCAGTAAAGTGCTGGATGTAACGATATAATTTAAATCGTAAATGTATGTTTCTTTTAAAAGTGCCACATCATTTTTTTTCATTATTGCGGTATTAAAATATTTAAACCATTTTATTTGCGAATATGCGCATGTGTCGCTCATTTTTTTAAATGACTAATTATAATGTAACAAATATGTATATATGTTTTTATAAATTTATCATAAAAATAATTAGGTATATTATATACGAAATTTTTATATATGTTTCACGTTGATCTTTGTAAATTAAAATACCGAAAATGATAGTATTAATTATATGTTTGAACTATTATTGATGTACAATAAAAACATCTATTTGATATTTTTTATGTATTTATAATATGTGAGATATGTATGAAATTGAGCAATTAGGACTAAAGTAATTAATAACTAGTAACTAATTAGTAACTAAAATTAACAAATAATTACTTTTTATATGATTAATTGTAAATATTTATACATAATATAATAATTTTATAAGTTACAATAATAATAATTTTAAAGAAAAGTGCTGACATAACATGATTCATGAATATATGAAGTTATCTAATAGCATATAGTTTATGTAATAGAAATATAATATACCAATTTGTATAAGCAAATTGCATATATAATATATCTATGTAGATTTATAAGTCATTTGAAATATTAAATGTTTGTATTTTATCAGTGGTGTATTTGTAGTTTATCAGACTTCAAAATATTGCAAAGATGTAAGTCAAAAGTTGTTATGTGCGATTTTGCGTACTAGCTGTTTACATTATTACTACCAACTTGAAGTATATTAAGTAATAGAAAATAACATTTTTGATTGTCATTTAATTGTAGATTGATATGTAAGGATATTTATCAAAAGGGCTCGTCTAGAGGATTTGATCCCATGCCTTTTTTGGGTGGCATAGGAATGTAAGTGCAGTATTTTATTATTTAACAGATTAGATGACATAAAGATAAACAAGCAGTGTGTAATATTATTCAAAACATATTACTGATTGTTTTGTTCTTGTGAAGTAAAGATATCTAAATATAGTATTAATACTTTTGCCCATAATAGAAATATTTCATGTTGTTTTCCGTTCATAACTGTGAAATAAGTGTTATAAATCATAGTATAAGAAGGAAATACATATATACAGACTATTCAGATAGACATGTAGTGAATCAAGAACTTTTTATAGGTGCATCTTGATGCTTCAATATGCATGGATTGTGAGGGATCCTGCAATGATTAATGTTAATGTTTTTGGATTACTCACAAATACAGCATACATGGCTGTATATTATTATTACTCACCACACACGGTACGAGTTTATATTTCTAAATTCAAATGCATGATGTGTTGCTTTCTGGCATGTTACTTTCTTTCTTTGTAGCTTGTTTCCCTTTTTAGTTTTCATGTTTAAACGTTTCAATTAATATTCTGTTACGATATACACCATAGATGAAGTTGTATGTTTTGCTGTTAAATTTTAAGAAACTAAAATACTCTTAGAAGCATATAGCTTTAATTTTTGTATATATTGCAATTTTCCTTATTGTATCATACATCATGCATCATCTATATGAATGAGGCAGAAGTAAAATATTACAAGTTGTTTTCTCCGAAGCTATTGCAGATATCAACCTGAAATTTTTAAGTGTTAAATGGCGCAGAGGGACTAAAATTTTAGATTGTAGGATATTGTGAGCTTGAGTGTTTTAAGACTGGAAAGGGTGCTACGCCCATTTTCTTATCAAATAAGATGACATTAATTTTTCGATATTGGGGCAGATGTTATCAAACTTAACAACTTCTATATAAGGCACTGTTTCAATTTTGTACAGTTAAGGAATTATAGCGGAAAATAACTTGCACAAGTGGTGTTCCGCGAAGAAGTCGGGAGATATCAAAAGAAATGTATATTGCTTCGAAAATTATTTTGTCAAATGTTCAAAGAGTTCCCCATTCGCTTCCAAACACGCATTTATTCCTGTGATAACAGCTTTGCGAACTTCGCGAAAAAATGCTATAGATAAAAGTTATTAAGTTCGATAACATCTGTCCGAATATCGAAAAATTAATATATGATTAAAAAAGAATGAGGGCAGCATCATATATCCCACAATATCTTACATTCCTAAAATGTTAGCGCCTCTACAGCCTCCAATACCTGAAAATTTCAAGTTAGTATCTGCAATGGCTTCGGAGGGAACAGCTCCTAACACTTTATCTGCCCCGCCCTATATATAAAATTATAATATTTTCAGTTTGTTCGATCTTTTTTCTTTTTTTTTTTGCGAAATCAAAATGTAGCTACATCTAGCAAAGTCCTATCTATCCATCAGTAATGTAAAAGGCGCGACAAACATTCGCAAACATTTGTAGCATTTTTAAGATAACGTGCACGTGTATTTACTATTTGCTAATCTGTTGCACAGTTGATAGATACGCGGCTCGCGGATAGAAACGAGACATTGTCTTTATTGAATTACAAACGATTGTAATAAAATAAAATCACAGGATATCCGATAGTATAACCGGTCAGTGGCTGATCCCGCATGAAAAAGTAAGTCGAAAAGAAAGACTAAAATTGTTTCATTTCACCCTTCGCTTTCGAGAAAATCAAGTTTGAAAACGTTTGCGGTATACGTACATTCAACTCAGCTCAGCGGATTTCGCTGTAGGCTATCTTCATCCATATTACTAAACGTTTCTAATAATAGTTAACAATTTCAGATGTACTTGAACGTTGAGAGCACAGGATGAAAGAAAGTGTATATTGAATGAATGTGGAAATAGTGCAAGAATGATAGAAAAGATAATAATATTGACGATGTTTATCTTCAAGGGTAAAGACAGCCTACTATGAAATCCACAATTTCAAATTTGGTCTTCTCAGAAAAGAAGTCTTCGACTAAAAAGTGTTATTCTTTCTATTCGACTTATTATTGATAATTATCTACAAGAATGTCCATCTCGTCGATTTTGATGGTTTCTGAATATATTGTAGAAATCCAAACGTTGAACAACTGTTTCCTATGTACATATATAACCCTCGCTCGGCCATAGTTTTTAAGATATTGTACAAAAGTTTATTTTGTTTATAATCGTGCATCGGTAACAACCTATGCGTTAGTATTGGCTGCCGGCAGTCTTGCGGCGAGCGGGTATAATGGCTCAAGCGAAAACTCTTATCTTTTATTTCTGGTACGTATAAACGAGAGTTTGGCGAGTTTGGCTAAAGGTCCGTGCACAACTGCATATACGAGACTGTAAAAAATGTGCGTTATAACTTATAACGTATTGGATTTGAGCTCGAGTTAGTTCTTTAACGAATAAAGTTGTTGCCTAAGATAATAATAATTATTCTTTTCGTAAAATAACATCAATTATTCATTCGCTTGCTATTTTTATAATTAATTTGTTATCATTTCACGTAAGCGTTGGCAGCCGCCTCACGGTAGCCAGATTCAAAAGACTAACGCGAAGCGAAAACCTAATATGTAGATTGGTGTTCTTAATTGAATTATAACAGGCATTTCTTGCAGCCTCGCGTGTGCAGTTGTGCACGAGGCCTTCGAAGGCGGATTCTCGTGTGACAACAATAGAAGGAAATGATTTTTATAAATCTTTTTGTGGACTAACTACTAATTACATGAGACTAGACGTTTTCGGGATGGAAATACAGTCTTGAAGTACAAACGTAATCTCTTTTATGTCAATTCTTCTTATCGTTTATTCAATTTTTAAATTGCCACGTTTGGTAACTTTTTAAACTGAGAAACTGATTGATTACTCAATTTAGGACACAGTTGATTTACATTTTTTCAGGGGTTGAACCTCAAATTCTTAGTTGATTACTTATTTACAATATCTTTTTAAACAATGGGAAAAAGTAAATTTTTCCTCTGAACGCTAGAACTTTCCAATCTTTCGTATTTTGATTTCAAAGACAGTTTCAATCAAAGCATAATCTATCTGCCTTTAAGAAAATTTCTGATGACTATGACAGATGCTATACTGTACGCAAACAGTGGTTACATTGTCAAAGATGATAACAAGACTCGTATCCACTTAACTCGGAATCGTGCTCGCGAGAACATAGAAGAATGGCCATAGTGTACCATATACGCTTACTACTACGATCAAATGTCGTTGTCGTCTATGAGCTGTTGCTAATTAGGCGAGTGCGATTTTGTAGTCGCCGAAGGATTTTAAATCGAACGTCACGATAAGAAGAGTACGTTGATTTCTACAATATGTTCAAAAATCATGGGAATCGGTGAAGTTGGCGTACCTGTAAATATAATTATTTTATTTTTTCATGTATTTTTTCATCCCCTGTTGGGTTGCACTATCAGTTATCGGACACCCTGTATATCGATAGTCGGACAAAATTAAGACTTTAGGTAGAACTTAAGTTGGTGTTTTGCGAAGAAACTTTGAACAAATATTTCTAACCGTATCAATGTCTGAATAAATATTTTACATCGTCTTCCGCATTTTTAGAAGGATACACTTGCTTTAATAGGCAAGGCAGCAGTCTTTGTAGCGGTCTTTCTCGCGTATGCACAAGTGGAAGATCCCGAGAAGCTGGAATTCAGATTCGGTTTGATTGTGACAGGATTATTTTTCCTCTTAATAGCGTCTCCTCTCCTACATATTGTAAGTAAAATTCCACGAACGTAGCTAAGAGCTCTAACAAACTTAATATCCACGAAACGAATAATACAAGTATTATTATTCGTTTGCATAAACTTTTCTTTACTTATCTTACATTGTTAGCGTTTTACTCTAGCTTTTTATTCAATTTTTCAAATTTCCATAAATACGTTAAATGTTAAAAATAATTATTGAAAGATTGGTGCATGTATATATGTTATATGAATGTTTTACCTTATCAAAGTAGTTTTGTCGATGATATAATGTCTCTTTTCAAATAATTAACTATTTTTTTTGTATACAATAATCGACGAGAAATTTTGCAATCGTTGAGTAACAATTCTGCGTTGCGACAAGAAGTTGTAAAATGTTGTGAGCCGTGACAAACCATGCGAAATCGTGCAATCATCCAAATAGAAATAGCGCAACTGGATTGGAAACTTTCTGATATTCTTATCGTAGAATTTTATTGCCTTCAGTAAGATTTCGATGAAATTTATCGAACTCCTTTAATCGCGATTGCGATGTTTTAAAAAATTTAAAATCGATTTTATGTTCTTCAAATTTTCTCGGCTAAATTGGGATATATCTAACAGCCGTATTATTGTAGTTCCGTTACGTATTGTCTCAATTTCTCGTTGACCGAGATGTTCTTTGCACGCCATCGAGCGTAACAGTATTTTACCAGATGAGATTCATTTTCAAACGTGTAGCAGTTTCTGTGTATTTTCCTGAGATATTATACATCTTAATATCCAATTTATTCATACACGCAGTTCTAAATATATTTCTTCGTACTTTTACTTGACTTCGAACGAAGAATCAATTTAGTTACTGAGTGATTTCTTTGTTAAACGTATTTCTATTTCGAATGAATGCGAGTGCGACACAAGAGCGAGTTAGAGAAAGATACTCTAATATTCTCGAACATGATTTTTAAGAAACATTGTTATTATTGTTCGCATGAAACAAATAATACGAATCAGAAGTTTATAATTTTTTAAATAGCTAGACATTACGTTTAATGATATTTAGATTGTCTGAATTGAACTGTATTTACGAAATTTGTTTATACGACTGTAATAATCTTTTGTTTTTTGATTCATCAGAGGGAGATCATAAAGACAAAAAATACGGATATCCTTCCGTTCCCGCTGATATTTATGGGCACAATTGTTATATTTTTATGGCTATTGTACGGGATTATAATTAATAACGTCTTCATTATCGTAAGTAGATTTCCTGTTTCTTATTTCTTCGTACTATCTAAACTACCACAAAATTAGCAGATTATCACTCGCTAATGTATTATGTATTTTTAAAGTTTCAGAACTCGGTAGGTTTTGTTTTGTCTGTGGCGCAATTGTCCCTGTTCGTGATATATCCATCGAAATCGAAAGGCAAAGCTTCCAGCCAAGAAAAGAAGGATTAAGAAAAGTGATATTGTAAATATTGGAACTGTGTAGGATGTCTTGTGCCTGCAACTGTTACAATTTTTCTACACGCCTACAAATTAGCAACTAAAATAAGGTCTACAAGTATGAATTGGATAATAGTTAACGCCGATAGTCTTCGATGTTAATTGTTATATCTAGACGATTCTTATTAAACGACGAATTTTCTAATGAAACATACATTTTTTTTAGATCCTGCATATTCTCGAGCGTAAAAACCTCTATATAGGCTAAGAGTTTGTTTAATGCTGTTATTTTTACTCGTAATCTTTACCAGATTAATTTGTACAATTACCATGACACGATAAATCAAGTCATCGATTTTCAATGTGGCGTAAAATATTAGCATATAATAAGATATTAGCATAATTTAAGAATTTAACCAGAATTTGTGTACATTGCGGAAGTTTTACAGCGGAATAATACTCAGATGATTATAGTCGCAGTACTTTGTCAGCTATTAAAGCAGTTGACAAATTTATAAATGCTTCAATCTTCTAAATCATCGATCGTATATTTATATTTAGCAATCTTCATATTCTACGCTACAAAATAACTTTTCTAGAGAATTGAAATGCACAATATTATATATAATCGTGTTTAACATGATTGTTGCGATCGTGAAGTTTATAATTTTATCAGAGTAACATACTTAATTAATCAGTTAGATATATCTTTTAATCGCATAATCTTTAAATAATACTTTAAGCTTAAGTAAAACATTTACAGTACATGAATTTTCAGTGTAGAGAAGTTTCCATTGTGGATATCGTACAAAATATGGTTAAAATCTTCTTCAAGTCTATATTACTTCCAGTATCCGCAGATTATAAAGTGATATTATACTTTTATATCTTGTTTCTAGCTACACATTTAAACTTCCTATAAAAATCCATTCTTTGTACGTGTATTAATAGTACGCGGTACGCAAAAAGGGGAGAGATCTCTCCCCTGTTACTTATTCAGTTGTACGTTATATTTAAAACAGGAAGATCTTTTCAATTGAATAACAATGCTTTAAACGATGATAGATTTTGGTAAGTGACCACATGCGTTAACTCTTCGTTATTAACCATGAAGAATCGTTAAATCAATTTATTTCTAGTTCAGTCGCAATAATCGAACGTTTCCTATTATTCGTTTAACTAACGAGACAATCATTTCATTAGAATATTTTAAATGAAAAAAAAAAAAAAAGAAAAATAAATTTTAAATATAACAAGGATCGCTTTTGCTACGAGTCTTTCAATCTTATCGTTTTAACTGTTCACAGGTCAAAATGGTTAACTCCATTTCTTGTTAAATTTTAGCCAACCGTTTGATCGCCCAAACGATTCATTGGTTACGTAATTTCATCAATTCCCTCTACTTGTTATCTCGTGGAGTTAATCGATCTGGCAAATAAGCGGTTCAGTCGTATTTTTAAAAACGATTTATCTTTTAAAATCACTATTTTCTACTATTCCTTAGATACGTGTAATGATCGTAGCGCAATAAATCTTATCTTATCTTTATTATTCTGCTGAAAGTCACGGTTACCGACTTCGCTAACAGAGGTGCGTTTCTTCTTCCATTGAATTCATTACGTAAATTCAATTGTATGTCTACTAATAAACGTATATTTCTCAATGACCGACACGCTCTTGGTACGATGCGGAGCGTATGTGCGCGCTCGCCTCGGATCCGCGCTATTAAGAATAACCAAAGGTGATTACCATTTTACTTTCTACGGGGGCCACGTTACACAGCATGCAAATGCAATATTCTCTTGGCAACTGGCTGCGGTTCCCTTGCGATTTACGTCTGCGATGGCTCGTTAGTAGTCGCTCTTGGTATCGGCTTATTATATGAACGACGTACATCATCGCTTGACTTTCTGATCGAGTTTGCCGGCTAATAACAGGAAACAGTGACCTTCTATTTAGTAGACAGTAGGATGTCTGGGTATGTCGTGGTCAGTAAAGTGTCCGATTGTTTGACGGGCACCCGGTACTCTATGATCTTGCACGCGTCATATCAAACTAAACGGACGAGAACGTTCAATTATTTTTCGATCCACGTTTTATCCACGACAGGTCTCGTTACGTTTGTTAAATTACAGAAACGTTCGAAATATTGCTCTTCTCTTTGTCTCTTGGTAATCTCGACGAGCAGCGTGACAAATTAGCAGCTTAATTGTACGTCTCGTATTAGTAAAAAACAGCGCCAGTGACGCGAGTTACTTGACTTTTGGAAGTTTCGGTACGATACGATGTAAATAATTTTCGTAGCAACGCGTGTTTGATTTGTGCTACCTTGAGCAAGCAGCGTAATTGTTTGCAGCGTGTTGGAGATTTCAATAATTTCTCTAGCTGCTTTGATAGCCTCATTGTCGAGGAACAATCTAAAGAAGAAGATGGGACGAGGTAAGTGTATCTCGTTCGATTTTCCATAATCAAATCCTCCAGTTACTTGTTGATGGTTTGCGTTGGTATTATCAGGTTTGTTCGTGTCTCAAGCGCTCCGATGTATTGAACGAAGCGAGGTATTGCTGGCTGTTGCTTGGACAAAATTCGATATTTTATTTATTTCGCGTTAAATTAAAAGATATCGATAATCGTAAATAAATTTCGTAGTTTTCGTTTGCGTTTGAAAATAATACGGTTTTGTCGTTTGACAAAAAAAGAAACAAAAAAAAAACTTGAAAAGATCCTCCATGGAGCGTGAAGAGTCTAGGTTGGGTAAAAATGAGTCATTTGTCACGTATAAGTGACGGTTGTGTGAGCAAAAATAAATAATTAATTATTGTATAATTAAAATACCATTTATTACCGCATCTAGCGTATTCGTTAAATTTCGTTTTAATTTCAATCTTTGACTTTGCGATTTTCATTGATCAACACGACTGCAAAAGTACTTGGCCGAAGGAAATTTTTGTCAGACACGGGAATTAAGAAAGCTTGTATTGACAATTATTGGTAAATATTTTGATGAAACGATCTCGAAGTATCGTCGGTTCAAATATATCAATGTCAAAGTTACATTGAGAAGTAAAAATAATTTGGGATATGTGCCATCTTTCCATTCCATTCTGAGAACGTTTCCAGCGATCCACGTAATTCGAGAAAACTGGCTCTGTAAAAGGTATCGAAATAAAATTTGTCTCCTTCTAAATAACCGTGTCGTTTTTGTACGTATATTATCGTCGGTATCGTTCAATGAAGAGAATTTTATTCTTAAAAATGTGAAAATATCGAATATTTTTGCTACCACGATCAATCTTGATTTAAAATTCTGTCTTTAAAATGTGATTAACGAAAACATCGTTTCTCTTCTCTGAAGAACAAATTTTATACGATCCTGTGCTAAAAGCTTGAGAACAATGTGAAACTCTTGCAACTTTCTATTCCTCTTTCCCATATAAAACCTGTCGCATGAATGTTTACACCGTGTGGAATTTCTGTTTTGCATCGCAATACCATATTATCATTAATTCAAATAAATGAAAATCGTACGAGTTCTACTTCATATTGCATATAAATGTATATAACGAAAATGGAAAGAATTTTTGTGCAACAGAAACATATCCCGATACTCGTATTTCGCATTATACTATGATATCACGGATTCCATATTTATCTTAACGAAAATATGACAAAATTTCTACTTTCTTAAATTAATGTTGCAAAATATAAAAGAAGCATGATTCACGTCCGACGCATTTGGTCCGCGATTTACGTCACGAAACTGTGACTGGCTATCATAATGCAACAGGTTAATCGACTTGGGGCAACGTGACAAAATAAAATTAATATCTTTCTTCGATCAAAATTAATATCATTCTTTCTCCTTCGAAGAAAATACGTGTACGCTCAAGTAGGATGCCTTCAGACGATCGCTAATATCGTCAATATTTCAAGGTTTTCAACGAAGATAATTCGTCGATAAATATTGACAATATCGATGATACACACGCGTGTATCGATCCTTTTAGGTTAAGAATATTGAAATACGGCAGAACTTCGTTTATACGAACCTGTCCAATCGGGGAAAGAGTCGATTCGTATGTGTCGACGATTATGAAAAATGGCCCGAGTCAAGAATCTAGCATAAATGAGTTTATCGCTTATTTCACGTTGCGTTTATTTACGTTACCCTATAATCCGAAACCATCTTTGCAGGGTAGTAGAAATCGAGCCGTAGGATCGATTCGGTTTCGCAGAAGACGATGGTTTTGCGCCCGTTGTACAGAATTCGTTTCTTCCTTCAAACGCGAAGCTGTAAATATTTCGAAACGAAAAATAAACGATTAGCCACTTTATAATCATCCACACGATGTAACCACGTCGTTCATATGACAGGAGTGCACCTATTCCTCCCCACCACTTACGATTTTTCGTTCAATTGATAGCAATTCACTTACGTATGAGAGGATTTCGCGAAACATTTCCTCTTTAAACGGATAACAATGTCGCGGACTTGTATCGACTGCGAGACGTTACAGCGTGTCACAGTAGTCGCACAACGCGTGCCTCTACTGTTTACGTGTTAGTGACGTTCGTGAAAGCGGTTCGTTGGTAATAGGAGCACAGTTAAAGTTCGGTTAGCACTAACCTTACCAGACCCGGTCGGACGAGCGGTTTTAACATTTCATTTAAAATCGTACATTCGTCTATCAATCGTAATTCTCATATTAACAAAAATTGAGAAATTGATCGATCAGACAATGTAGGAGTTCGCATAAAGTTAGATGAACGAAAGCAATTACAATGAATGTACAGTTTTAAATAAAATTTCAATTGAATTTTGAAACTGCTGATTCGATCAGGTCGGACATTACTAACATTTCGTAACATAACGAATGGAGTTCGTACGAACGGAGTTCCACTGTATTGACAATATACAGGGTGTTCCAAACTTAAAGCGCAAGGGCTTAATCTGTCGAAATTAAAGAAAGAAAAAAATATGCTGCATAACGTTTGTGGATAAACGCTTCGTTAGAGAGTTATAAGCAAATAACGATCGTACGTATGAAACAGGGAACGACGTACTTTCCATCTCGCCGCACAAAAGTTACCTGTATCGTTGTGTAGTTACTCGTTTTCCATCGTGCGGTGTTTCCCGTGGTTAACGGTCATGATAATGATGCAATAAAAAATGATTAGCTAGTATTTTTAGTTGCTCGTCTGAAAACGTCGTCCTTGCGCTTGGACACGAGCTTCGCAACAATGAATTGACGAAGATGAACAACGGAGTTAAAATAACGTCTCGCAGCTTCTGAGAATTTTGTCGACTTTCAAGTACCGCGCTACTTCCTCGCGCAAACTCGCTTCCGTGAAATAAAACTTTTCTTTTATAGTTCGCCGGGAGTAAAAATCAAGCGGTGACCTTGGAGACCGAAAAATTGATCCATCACGATTTTCTATCCATCTTTCACTATACTCGGCAGAATTGTACGTACTTGGAGGAATTAACACAAGGAATAAAAAACGCAATTTTTGAAACTCAAGAAAATTGCGTGATGTTTGTCATTCCGTTGTTCATCGACGCGAAGCTCGTGCCTGAACGCAAGAACATTTTCGAACGAGCAACTAAAAATTCTAGTTTCCTATTATCTTGTTATTGTACGAAAATTTCAAAAAACTGTTACTTTTTTGTTCTTTGCCTTAGTTATTCGTGCCAAGTACACCGAAAGACTGATAGGTCGTGGTGGACCAGTTCATCGGATCTGCAAGGTCACCGGACCTTACGTCCCTTGATTTTTAGAAACCGTAAAACGGAAGGTTCATTCTACGGAAGTGACTTAGCACGAAGAATTCACGCTATAGGAATAAAAGACGCAATCCTTGAAATTCAACGAAATTCTCAGGGTCCGTGATATGCTAATTCCATTGTTATGGATGTGAAGCCACGTTTATTGTCAGAAGTGCCACCATGTGATAAAAAAACGCGTGACTACACCTACACCATAACACGGTCGACTTTCGTGCGCTGTAATGGAAAATCGATCGTCGTCCACTTCATACGTACGATTACTTCTTTGCAACACTGTAACGCAGCGTTTATCGACAAACTTTCCCTAACGTTCTTTCCCCTTAGCCGAGCCCTTGCTGTTCGACGACTCAAGTATGCAACACCCTGTATATTGACAATAATCTGACCGCATCCTGAAAGTTTCGAAACTTCCTGGTAAAAAACAGCGGTAAAAGGAAATTGCAAGAGAAGAAAAAGAAGAAGAGAAGAAAAACGAAAAAGAATTTAGTACGGTGGTTTTCGGTGCTGACAAGCGTGGTCGCACGAAGGAAGTTCGATCGCAGCCGGAAGAGTCGCGTGGATGGCGCGCATCCACGAAATTCACGTCCGCGCACGGCTTCCCTTCGTGATTGATCCCGAGTGTGCGCCCCGGCTCGTTGTTAGTATAATGTTCACACACAGGAAAATAGCTAGGTTAACGTGAGTGTGTTCCTGTTCTGTGGAGGTGGGCTCGTTGTAACACCTGCTGCATCCCCTGATCCTCTCGTCGCGTTCGAGTCATGTGAATCAGCTGATGGTTCGTATAACAGAGCGCACGGTCAGATAAACATCGTAGAGAATAAGAACTGCCATTGCAGCCGTGAAAATGTAGTTTCCGCGATTCCAAGATACGTGTGCTTAGGGTAAATGTGTTTGGCAGGCATTTCCCAACAGTCGAGCGTTCACCATCCTACGTACACGTGCTCGTATTACCTTTTCACCACGTATAATACAACGTATAAGAGATGTTCGAGATTTCACGAGCGCGAAAATAAAGGAACGTCACGCCAAATGAATACGATTAGTCCATTTTTGTTGATCTTTTGTATGATTTGCCCGGTGAAGGAAATATTGAAGTATTTTAGCGAGTACGAGATGGTTGAGGGGCAATGAAAATGATCAAGATACAACTTTGGGAATAGGTGGTAAATTTCTACGATGTTTCGCAAGAAACGAATAATAATTGGCTTAGGTGTTGGTTTAATTAAATTGATCGATAATAGTCCGCGTGACTAAACGGTATTCATATTTGGGATACTCAAAGGAAAGTAGAACTAAATTAGAATCGACGTAACGAATTAAACAGTTATTGTTTTATGCAAAAATCACGAAAAATATGATTTCTTATGCTTTTCGAAAAGAGATCGCAAAAGAGATCGCTACGTTTATACGTAGACCATGGAAATGATTCTTTTGATTGTCGAATAGAGAGATTCGTTAGTTCTGAGAGAATTCGCAGAATAATTTTGTTCTGTATCGAGTCTAATCAAGCGTTCAATACATATATATTGCTGTACATTTGTATTTAGGCGTTCCGAATTGATAATACGTCAATAGGAACGCGATTATAAGCATTCGATATTCGGTATGTTAATCGAATGAGAAATAATCAAATCGTAATTAAGAAGCAATTAAGCGAGAAATTATTGACGAAATTGTTCAATGAGATCAATTGATCGCGAGGTATCCTTTTACGATGAAATAATCCTGTGCTTAACGATCGAATGTATGCTATAATTATAGTCATACATATAATTATTACCAGTCTTGTACTCTTGACTAAAATATAACAATTAAATTATAATTATGTTATCATAAATATGAACGTTTCATGATCATCACGCGATACACGTAATAAAAATGTATGAAACTAATTTCTTTAATGCCAGGATCTCAAAAGGCTGTGAATGATAAATTAAGCGCGAATCATTATTCTCGGTAATTTTTTATATTTAATCAGCAGCATAAAAAAGTGGTCTTTTGTATAAATCGATTCGTAAATTGTAAACTTTGTTTGGTATGTTCGATATATATGGACGTTAATTTATTTATTGCAAATAAATGTTCCATTAAACGTTCATACTAATAGTACATCAGCTACAGCTAATAGATTGTATACTATATACCAATTAACGTCATTAACGATCGATACGAGGAATATTTCTATTGAAATTTCTTGTTCGTAGGACGAATATTTCTTTTATCACAGGATGATGCATATTCTGTTGATAATTTATACGCGATTCATAAGCTGGTGGATTTTCTCTTTTACAGACAAGTCGATACTTGGATCATGCCTCGTTAGACCGAACGGCGTACATCTTTTTTAAAAATCGTTTTCAACCTTTCGCTTGCTATCTTATTTTCACCCACGTCGTCTGCATACTGTATCGTTTAAGTCGAATTTTTAAGGACAGTTTCTCAGATTTTCGTGCTTCGACAAATCCCCGAAACTTCTTGAATAATACTCTTCCAAGTTTCTATAATATCATCCAACAGATTTTATTGCTACGCTTTACTTTAATTGTTTTGAGAAAAAAGCAAAGCTTAAAGAAAAAATATAGAGAAAATGAGAAACTACTGGTCGACTCGGTATATACAATAGATGGAGGATTAATTGGCAATAAGAGTAAATTGTTCGTAGATTTCCAATTTTTCTTTCCGATTTGAATAAAATTGGAATAAGTTCTCCGTTTCAATTGTAATTCAGTTTTCCTCTTAAACGGGAACGTATACTATATCGAGGATTATAAATAACAGAAAATGGCAGAAGAATAAAGAAGAATAAAGGATATATATATATATATGCGTAATTTGGAAATGTTTTCCGGAACTGTCAACGTGGTCGATGTACTTTTTCATTCGCCTTTTCGAAGCAAGTTCGTAAATTATAGACGCCACGGAAAGTGGAACGTTTCCCTCTGCGTTCACATGGCAGAGGCACATCCAGAAACGGCAGCCCTCTCTCCCATTAGACTTAATATCAATTTAGAGCACAATACAGGGAGTATTTCGATGCCGTGTAATTTGCTTGAACGTTCGTTAAGTATATCTGGACAATTATAACCGTATCCAATAATGACGAGGTCGCACGAGTCGGTCAAATGGTTGCAACACGCGCCCTTAAGGATCTTATTAGCTAACAAGACACGCTAAATTCTGAATTTTCAAGAAGTACGAACAACGATGAAAAAACGAGAAACAAGAAGAATATTAGACACGTACGTTCGTATAAATCTGTAACGAAAATTGCACGATGAAAATTCTCGAAATTTTCCAATTATACGTCAGTTCGAATAACCGGAATTCATTTTTCAACAACTGTGACATCACGGCAAAGTAACGTACGATATACGATATGTATGTATCTGTATCACGTTCTTACGCTTATTTCGAGCGATAAACCGAAAGCAATTCCTTCTTTCTGTTTTTAATTATTTAACGTCGGATTAACCGCTTACAGTTTATTATCAACGACGTAAAGCTCGATTCGCACTAGCGGTCAAAGCTACGTCACGAAACCTGTGACTTTATCGAGGCATTCGCACTAAACGACGAGAAACGATCGAATGCTAATTTCGATTTCATCTTGCGAGATGCGTCGCAAATATCTTTAACGACCGAAATTATATACTTCGCTGTAGTTTCGTCTAAATTCGATTAAACGTTCATGCTCCGTATTTCTTTTCGATCGTTGATCGCGCAAAATCTCTACGTAGGAAACCGACGTCGTTCTTTACGACTGAATTTCCGACTCTCGACTTAACCGAGTCGATTTCGGTAAATCCTTCTCGTTCGATTACGTGTAAGGAATTTGGATGTTGATGGGTGTCTGATTGATCCGATCGTACCGTAATCGCTGGTGTGAACGAAACTTAAGAAGCAAGTTCACAGCTTGTTATACGGTCTCGTCTTGGCGAGCTTTAGGTAATTTAGGAATCTTTGGATTGTTTGTTTCGGCTTTACGTCCAGTTATCGTCTTAAAATGTTACTTATACGCTTTGTTACGTTTATATATCGTTTATATATTTTTTATAGTTGACGAACCGTGCTAGTCGAGTTGCGAAATTGCGTAAAATAATCGTCGTGAAATTCGTCGCGCGAAACGGTACGTTTTCAACGCTGTTTGTATTCTTTTCATCGACTTCCCTTCTCCGAGGGAAACGCGAATAAGACACAATGGTGAAAAAATTCTAATAGAAATCATAAAACTGCCTTAACGTATCATCGAGGGGTAGGGAGGACGGTTCGTATTAATTTGAAAGGTTTGAAGGGAGGAGGAAATTCAGTCGTAAAGAACGCATAAATCCATATAAATGTGCACGAAAAGGATTTTCGGAGAGACTAATTATTCGTAACGAGCGTAGAGCAAAATTACTGCGTGACCAAAGTTAGGTATTGTACAGTGGTGACAGATGTTGTGAGATTGTCTGGGACTCGTATTTACAGAAACTTTCATATGACGAAAGTTTCCTGTTGGGAGATTGAAGCTTCGATATTTCACTTTGAAGCGTTTTCAAAATTATTCAGTAAGAATGTATCAGAAATGAAAATTGCACGAGTTCGTAATGCGTTTAATGAAAAAAATTTTTCAAAAGTCCTTGTATCGTGATGCTATGCACGTTAATTTGGTTCGATTCAAAAATGCTGTTTTAATTCTTCTAAAAATGTCTATGACGAAGAAAAGTATAGTAAAATTTCGCGAAGAACAGTTGAAATAAAAATGGAATATTAAGTAGAAATGTGTATAATTATTAGCGAAAATAATAACTCCTGCCGATTTCTTCGCGAGTCGTCTTCGTCTAATCGAATTTTTGATACATCTTTGACGTTAAAGCATGTATATTAAACGTAGAAATTTGTCTTACTTCGATCCTTCGTTTCTTTAAAATTACAAATTAAAGCGGTGATTACATATTATTAATCAATTGTTACTTATGTACATACATAAAATATAAGAAGTCTAGCAGAAGAATATTACGAGTCTACTTAATATTACGAGTCTAAAGAATCTAGTTTCTAGCAATTGATATCATAAACACATATATCTTTACTTACAATACGTATAAAATCTGTAAAAAATATTCTAATTCAAAAAAGTTCCTTCTCCATTTCTTACAAATCTACTTAGGAAATAAAATATCTCTGATAACTGATATCGTGAACACGTTGCTATCGTTGCTCGTAACACATACAAAATCTTCAAAAAATATTCCTATTCGAAAAGGTTTCTTCTTCATTCTTTACAAATCTACTTGCGAAACAAAATATCCCCGACGACTGATATCGCGAACACACCTATCTCGTATTGCTCGTAACACGCATAAAATCCGCCAAAAATGTTCGTCTTCTACTCCATTCTCTAAAAAAACCCGCTAACAAAAAAAAAGAAAAGAAAAATTACTGTGAAACGATGCCGCGAGCACGTCGTACAGTGGATTTCATCGTTAACATCATTGACGTACGAGTCGCGTTAACGTATACGATATGTAGTATACAGAAGGATCCTTGATAGCGATCGTTCGAATCCAGCAGGCGAGGGAGTTGCCCCGGAAGCGAAGGTAGATTTCGTTTCCTAAAAGGCGGTCGAGATCCGCAGCTTCTGACGTCGCTGTAGTCTTGACGAGTCGACGACGGAAGGAAGAAAAGGTGGGAGCAGGGTGAGAGGGGGATGAGTAGGATAAGACGGAAAAAGAGGGAGTTCCTGGCCGGCCGACTATTCCGTACAAGGCACACTGTCCCGCAGGACACGTGAATCGACGCTTTCACGAAATGTGTAACGCGCCGTTCTAACCAACTCGAGAGGATCTCCCTTTCGGTTTGCCTGGCCGACGAGGCGCACGACCGCGCGGATTTTCCACCACAGTTTTAACGACGATTCCTTTCGTGCGCGCGGGTAACGCCGCGTCTTCTTTCCGGCCGCAACTTCCAGAACGAGTGACGCAAGTGAAGTGACACACAGTCGATAGATCGTACGGTCGAGAACCGTCCCGCAGAAAGAATCTCCCCTAAACGGTCGCTATTTACCGCTTCTTACACCCGTGTTTCCGGTTCTGGGCTTGCGACCTTTCGATCCTGCCGTCGAAACCAGTTCACGTAAGTGAGGCGAATGCTTTTTACCAAAACTTTGTATCTTCGCGCGGACGCTCCTTTTTGTCGTTACGTTCGAATCGAAGGGATAAAGGAAGGAATCGGTTAAGAGATCGCGCTGTTACGCTGTCGGAATGTTTAAGGATTTGCGACTGTACTTGGCGAAGTTTCGTGCCAGTGACTCGATTGCTTTTTACCAAAATGTTTCTTCTTCCAACTTCCTAAGAGATCGTGTAACAGCTATTTCGTACATTTGTTTTTGCGATCTACGCGTATTATACGCATAGGGAAATTCGATACGAGTGACGCGTATATGAAATTATTTTCAATAATCGTTGCTTCTTGCTTCTTACCGCACGCTCTTCTCGTTTTCTATTTTACATTAGAATTATTTTGAAAGAACAAACGATATCGTGAGATCGAACGATAATCATTCCATACAACGTCCGTTCTTTAGATTTTCCAATTAGATCGGCCAAATTTCGCGCGAGTGGTACCGATCGCTTTTTATCGAAACACCGTACTTTCCTGGTGAAACCTCTTGGAAAAGGAGCAAGGAAAGAAGAAAAAGAAGTCGAATGATAGTTGTCTGATACATCGTCGATCCTTTAGATCTTGCAATTACGTGGTGAAATTTAATTCGAGTGACGAGATCGCTTTTTTCAAACGTCTATCTGTGTACGTATCTTTCGATTATTTTTCCCAGCCTGTTTCGTAAAAGCAAGAGAAGAGTAGCGCATTATCGAACGATTGCTATTTCATACATTGTCGGTTCTTAAAATTTTGTCGTTACGTTGCTACATGAAATAACGATGTTCTCGATGTATAACTGCGCATTGTAGTTGACTCTACGATCAGTAACATTCTGCTATTTTCTAATAACGTTTTGGAGAAAACAGGATATTTGTTAAGCGATATACTTAGCAGTGTTCGTACTTCTAACTGGAGAATCACGTGTATGTACATCGTACGTAGGACGTGCGTAACGTGTGTTACGAATATTAAAGATTTCTAATTCGTATTCATTATGTCATGCCTAATTCTATTTAAATAAGTAGCTACGTGTGAATCGTTCTATAGTTTAATTGATACACGAACATATCACTGTCTAAGTATATTTATTAGAACGACTTGTGAAAGAAAACTATGCATTCACGAATATTCAGGTTTCAAGTAATATTCGCAAATTTTAACGTAACGTCTCTCAACAAGATTTCATCGATTAATCCTCCCCTTTGATACGATAATATCGAGATTAGCAAACATGTATTTTGTTCTTAAAACGCGCAAGTATATTCGTGTAAAAGTTAAAAAGTTAAGAATATATTTGTTCACGTGGAACAGAGATCCTTAATGAGCAGTATTGAAGAAATTGATCTTTAAATAACTATTATTCCGGAGTCCAGTGATTAGAATACTATTTCTTTTTTTTTTCTTTTTTGTAATTTTCATATTTAAAGTATTGATTGATTGAACGAAACTCGATGCGATTCGATCAAAATTCTAATAATAAAAAATTGGAACTTCTTGATATCGTACCGAGTAGTTAAAAAAAATTCTAATATTCGAACATCTTTCAACTATAATTATTGCATTAAATAACGTTGAGAGCAATAGAATGTTAAAAGTTGAATTATTCGAAACGGCAAACGCGTCGATTTAATTTGTCTAGTTTGAATGTTCGCCTCTCGGTTCTAGAAAATTTCTAACGAGAACGGAAGCTTTTTAACGTAACGATAGTTCAGTGTTTTGATAGACGAAACACGAAAACGGATTACTATTTCGATATCGTTTACTCGAGGTTAAAAGATGAAAATCGTCGTAGCATGTTCATGACGTGTGCTTGAAACAAAAACAAGTATTCAAGACATGCATGCATTTATTACGCGAAATGCAAAAACGTAAATACAACGAGAACGAAATGTCGCGGTGTATCATTGAGCATGCAAGAAAATGAGCGTCGCGGAATCGTAGACCAGCCGTTAAAATATTTCTGACTAACAAAGGAATAAAGTCCGTGAATCTTTGAAAGAAAAAGTTCTTACGATTACCTAAAGTAGATGCAGTCTCTTTCTCTTTAAGCAGATGTCTCGTGCGAGCGTTAAACTCGTGCATTAAATATGCGCATATTAAACAAGTCCAAACTTCTCTATCGCTGAAATTTCAAGATAATTCGCAAAGTTTTCGCCAAATACCAGAGTACAAACTACCTTGCAATTTTTTGCAAAATTTCTCGAAATCCTAGAATTTTTCAACGATGCTACGCACGCGTGAGAAACAGCGTCGAAAATAACGGGAATCGAGTAAAATCCGATAAATCAGGTAGCAGAGAGATTTCAAGAAAATGTGCGATTTGCGTTTGAATCCGAGCGATGTGAATTATAATAAATTACACTGTATAATAAATTATCCTACACGGGGAAATTTCTCCTTTATCCAAAATTTCAAAGAGTCGCGAAACCAATGAAATTGTTTTTTAAACATTTAAGAGTCCTAGTAACGTTATATGTTGGAACGACGTAGAGAAGAAAATCTTCAGAAAATTCCCAATGTGTATTTTCATCGAATGATACACGCATAAACGATCCTACGCGTGAAAATTTCTTTTCCATCGAAAGCTGTGAAAAGCTTCGGATAAAAGTTGAACCGGTCACACAGTCGGCGTTCACAACAGAAAGTGCTCGTTAAAGTAAAATCATTAATAGGGAGGGTGTTTATTTCAGGATATTTTTCTAGTGACTCCGCGGCCCTCCGCTAGTCCATCATATAAATAGAAGTTGCAGATGCGGCTGCCAGATATGTGTGCTTCCATTGATCGTTTGAAATTTATCGTGAGAAAAAGAAAGAAGAAAAGAGAGAGAAAGAGAGAGAGAGAGAGAGAGAGAGAGAGAGAGAGTACGAGTACCGATGGTATTACGAAATTCGAGTGATATCGTTTTGCATCGTGAACGGTATAATTTCATTGGAAAATACACGAAGCGCGAGTGAAATTTTGTTCTTTGGTAATAAAACTGGTTCTGAATATTTCGTATTGGTGACGTTGTTTTTCAATTTCGTCCGCTTTTTCAATAATCTGTAGGATAACGTACGATAATTGACAATTTCTTTGAATTCCACCACGGTGCTGTGATTTGCTCGTTAAGATCGACTGTAACCTGGACGATCGTAAGTAATTTTTCGAACAGATGGTTTTTGGGAAAAGGCATTCTTTTCTTTTTTTTTTTTTTTTTTATGTAACGTTAACGAAAGATCGGAGTAGAATAAATTTGGGAATAGAAGAAAGACGGACCTTTAGAATTAATACGAATGAAAGTACGCGTTGGAAGAGCTCGATAGCTGTTGATATTTATAAAAGCATATTCAACGAGGGATTAATGAAATTTTGATGAATATAATTTAATCGAATTATTTTTCATGAAATTTTCTAAATCGGGAATAATTAGCACGTATCGCGTAACAAAGTATTTAGTTAGAAGCGGCGTTCTAAAATTCGAAAGCATATTTCCAAGCATCTTTTCTTATATTTTAAAAACAGTAATTAAAGTCGTAAAACAGCTATATTCCTGCGAATTTTGCAATGCGAATGAACATTTTTCTAATTATTAGTGGAATTAACGACCCTTGCTGATTTTTTAATAGGTCATCGTGACCCAATTGATTCTTTGGTTCATCTCCAACGTTAACAGAATAAATATGAAGCGTGAATATTTCTCAGTTGGTTTCGTGGAAACGCATAATTGCATGGGACGAGTTAAAATTAGTAGATAATGTAATAACTGTATATTTTTGGAAATTGTGTAATATCATCTCTACGATCTAGAACCGCGACGTTTGATCATACGTCGTTATTTATGCCAACATTGAAATCGTCCTTTCATTTTCTGTACGCGCAGAATGTAAATCTCACCTGTTCATTTAATTATTGTAAAACGAAATCTTTAGAAATTCCATCGTAATTATTTCAGGAGAAATAACTCGCAGCACAAAGGTTTAACGAAATGCTAAAAATTTAATTGCGATTGAAAGTTAAAGCAAATGATCGATGAAGTTCAAACGTAATTAAAATTGAGATAAGACTCGAAAGTAAAATTCCAAAGCAAATTCGATTATTTTCCAAATTTACCGAAACGTTAAAAACTTTTAACGCTACGTGTTGTCGTTAAAAATGTCCGACGCTGTAAATTATACCTCGACGAAATAACAAAAAAAATTATAATTTACTAAATAGAATTACCATATAAACAGTGACCGATAAGAAAATAAAAAAGTAAGTATTAAAAAAAAACGATGATCGATAAAGTAATTTCTCAAAGTCAAACGGAAGCGCGAAAGTTTCTTCTTTTTCATTAATTTATCGCAACTTTAAAATTTGTTCGATCGACATTCGGTAAATTCTGCCACGCTAGGAAAAGTAAAAGCGATCGTTGAAAAATCGCGCAGCTACGCTCGGCCACAAAGGAAGGTGGACTCTCGTTTTTCATCCGCGGGCGAACCTATCCGCGTATATCCATCGGTAAAGGTGCATACGTGAGCGAAATTGTGAACGGTCTAATAATAACCAGGCTCTTACTTATATGGACGCTTGATTTTAATTCAAGCAAAACCGTCGGCCAGACCTCGTCCTTTGGTGCGCGGGGTCAGTGATCATCATAATCGAAAAACGCGAGGAGCATCCGAAAGCGGTCAAAATCGTCCCGCGTATCGCTCGGGAAATATCGTTCCAACGCGAATTCCTTGATCTTCAGTTATTTTCGTCGGTTATGGTAAAAGGACTTGGTCCAGCTACAGCAACGGGCCAGAATAAATCGCGACAAGTGAGAAGATCTCTAAAGTTTATTTTGTGCAAGAAATATAAAATCCAGCTTTTTTTATTATCCGATCTGGTATCAATGCCAAGAAGCGATGTAATAAACAGTTTGCTTAACATAGTTGAGTTAAGTGAATCGGATTGCGTCGAATATTTGCATACAGCTGGCTCGCGAAAGTATTCCAACGCTCTTAGAAACTTTTTATATTTCTTCCTATTTATCATTGTTTCAGTTCTTTTTTTTTTCGGCTTAGAAATTTTTTACGTTTAGATCGTTTCTTTCTTTTTTAATTTTTTTTAATCTGTATCATTGGTCCTACGTCAACGTACGAAGCGATATAAAAATTCCCGTGTTATCGAATCGACATATTGACCGTTCAATTAAGAATAATAAGTTTAAAGGTTAAAAAGGAATTACTTAATTACTTAAAAATTATTTAAAAATAAACTTAGGCATACTATATTACTATGACGAATATAAAATGTCATTACCATTCGTATCTTTCACGGCTCATCGACTTAAGCGTCCAACGATTAAGCTCTGTAAGCTATCGTTTGTAATTATTGAAATCTTGAAGGAATCACGCGTAACATTTCTATTTATTGTAACTTTTATGACATTTTTTTACCTTACTACAACTACTTTGATCACACGTCGTTACTTTGTGACTACTTTGTGACATTTATATTTATACTTATATTTACTGTGTTTTATTTGCCAGCAGTTAATACAAACGAGATGAAAAATAATCGATGGAACGATTGGATGACAAGGATTGGAAATCGTTTAAAAATCATTGAACGTAATTAGGCTAGAAGATCGCTTGAAATTAATTGAAACATGCGATCCTTTAGAAACTTTTTTATATATAAAACATTTTCATTCAAATCAAAAGTTCGCTATAACGAAACACAACCATCTCGATTATATTCGTAACGATTAAAACGAATCCGGAAATGTTATATAAACGTTACAAGATATTTATCTGACGTACATACCTTGCAAACATGATCAAAGTATTTGAACAGTCGATTATTCGCTATATTAATAAGCCACGATATCCGAATGAGACCATCTTTATCATTAATTGTGCGTTTGTGACTATTGCCACGTACCAATTTCTGACCAGGTGTGAAAAAATTTGCAATAAATTTGTCGTAATTTCTATCGTTTACTATTGTTTTTGAAAAATTTGTTTCAAATTTTACAATTACAAATCACGATGTTATAACGACGATGGTAGTGGCTGGTTGCAACGGCAATGAAATTTCGCATTGTTCGTGTTTAACGCGTGATAAAAATTTATCGCGCTAAGCGTTCGAACACTTTTGCGAGCGACTGTCTCTATTTTTAAGACGGGATAATTAAATCCAAGTTAAGTTAAATTTCTAAGAGCATCGTTTTTATCGCAAGCGATCTACTTATGCACACAGCCATCGACAATTATCTGATAAGTGTATCTGATGGAACAGTAGAAAGTCAGAAATGAAATCATAGAACGAATATCGGTATGGTAATAATTCAATTGCACAAAAGATATTTGGGTAATTTCATAAATTGAAATGCGGAGGATAATTTACGCTATCTCCTTGGAAGAAGCAAATTCTGGAAACAAGTTTTTCAGACGTCGAATATTAATCGTATTAAATGTACGTAATAAAGATGAAAATTGGAAATTAATTTGAAACGAGTAGGATATATATATAGATATATTGTATATATAACAATATCATTGGTTAAATATAAATCGGAATATTATTACATTCCGTTCTTCAGAGATCTCATTTGTTGTTAAATTATTCGTCGTTGCGTTAAAGTTGCAAGAAGCTTATGGTTTTAAGAAATTTAAGAAATTTCCTAAACTTAATGTCATGTATGTATCGTGTATTTGACATATCATTGATAGCTGTATGATGAAATAGTTTCTTATCGCCACAACTGAAACGTGAATTGGCCATAATTAAAATACACATTAAAGCAGAGAATAAAAATTTAAGAAGGAATTTAAGAAATACGAAATTTACGCCGATATCAAGGTATTTTCTTCTTCAATAATAAAATATTTTCCAACATTTCTTATATTTTTCGTTTTACGATGTATCACCAAGGCACGAGATTGATTATTATCGGATTCAATTGGAACGTTACAACTGTACGCCACAGTACGAAGTTAACTTCTTACAACTTTTACGATTTTGTTGTCCCCATGTGTTTTTTCCTTTTACAAATATATCGTTCTTTGTTTCAACGTGTCTTCGTTCTCGGATTTCTGCTTCTTTCTGTACACGGTGCATCAACTATTTTAAGAAGATTAAGTTGAAACATTTGAAATGTAAAGCATTTCGGAAATAAATCAAATGCACTCTACTCATATCTGACAAGCATTTCATTTTAATTCCATGCTGAATCATTATACAGATGTAAAGTGGTGAAATATTACGAGCTTTATGTCATAAATCTTGCATGGCCCATTCGCAGAAGACTCTTCGTCTTCGGATGAAAAATATTTTACGGACAGTGACTTCAAACTTTATATTCTATCCTATCTATATTATATTATATCTGTAGCGATCAATATAACAATTGTTCGATATTTTACGTTAACAGTTTGACTACCCATCGTATCGGCTTTCACGATCATAACCGATCTTTTCGTTTTTAAGAAAACGGTGCGACGCGGATCGGCGCTTACTTCGAATAATCGAAAATTCGCATAATACGGAAAGGTCTATTAGCGTTCATAAATCGTATGATAAAACCATAGAAATTTTGATAACATAATATTGTACGTGCATTTAGATTTGATTGGTTATTTAATCGGGTAAATGGTCGATTAATCGCATTCAACTGGCTACTTACACATCCTTACTCTTTGTGTTAAAATCTCAGAAAAGAAAATTAAAGACAAAGATATGATAAAGTTCAAAGCAGCGTAGATTTAATACAGAACTTTGACTAAAAGAGACCCGGATTACCGAAACTGCGATGTTAATTCCTGCATACGACACGTTAATCCATAACTTTTCTATTAGGGAAATACAATTAAAATTTAAGAGGAAAAGAATTGGAATTAATTCAAATAGAAGCTATTGTTCATAGACGCGAAGGTATTTATTATATATTTACTGTTAATTATTATTTGAAACCAATAACGAATTAATGTGTATTTTAGTTGTGGCGATAGAAAACTACTTGATCATAGATCTGACAACGATATATCAAATACATGATATATTAAGCTATCCCAAAAGTTCCTTTAGCTTCATAAACAAATAATAAATGCACAGCGTTTTTTCTTTTATATTATTTTATTGGATCATGTACCATCCACTTTATTCTACTACTACAAAATGAACCATATATAATTCAGTGAAATAACATAAAACATAAAATGTTGTGCTCCTATTATTTTGCTCTACTACTACAAAATGGACTACACATTATCCAATAAGATAATATAAAACAAGAGATATTGTGTTTCTATTATTTTGTTCTACTACTACACAAGGGATCCTGCATAATCCAGTAAGATAATATAAAACAAAAAATATTGTGTTTCCATTATTTTGTTCTACTACTACACAAGGGATCCTGCATAATCCAATAAGATAATATAAAACAAAAAATATTGTGTTTCCATTATTTTGTTCTATTACATAATCCAATAAGATAATATAAAACAAGAGATATTGTGTTTCTATTATTTTGGTCTACTACTACACAAGGGATCCTGCATAATCCAATAAGATAATATAAAACAAGAGATATTGTGTTTTTATTATTTTGGTCTACTACTACACAAGGGATCCTATATAATCCAATAAGATAATATAAAACAAGAGATATTGTGTTTCTATTATTTTGTTCTACTACTACACAAGGGATCCTACATAATCCAATAAGATAATATAAAACAAAAAATATTGTGTTTTTATTATTTTGGTCTACTACTACACAAGGGATCCTGCATAATCCAATAAGATAATATAAAACAAAAAATATTGTGTTTCCATTATTTTGTTCTACTACTACACAAGGGATCCTGCATAATCCAATAAGATAATATAAAACAAGAGATATTGTGTTTCNATCCTGCATAATCCAATAAGATAATATAAAACAAAAAATATTGTGTTTTTATTATTTTGGTCTACTACTACACAAGGGATCCTGCATAATCCAATAAGATAATATAAAACAAAAAATATTGTGTTTCTATTATTTTGTTCTACTACTACACAAGGGATCCTGCATAATCCAATAAGATAATATAAAACAAGAGATATTGTGTTTCTATTATTTTGTTCTACTACTACACAAGGGATCCTACATAATCCAATAAGATAATATAAAACAAAAAATATTGTGTTTCTATTATTTTGTTCTACTACTACACAAGGGATCCTACATAATCCAATAAGATAATATAAAACAAAAAATATTGTGTTTTTATTATTTTGGTCTACTACTACACAAGGGATCCTGCATAATCCAATAAGATAATATAAAACAAGAGATATTGTGTTTCCATTATTTTGTTCTACTACTACACAAGGGATCCTACATAATCCAATAAGATAATATAAAACAAGAGATATTGTGTTTCCATTATTTTGTTCTACTACTACACAAGGGATCCTACATAATCCAATAAGATAATATAAAACAAGAGATATTGTGTTTCTATTATTTTGGTCTACTACTACACAAGGGATCCTACATAATCCAATAAGATAATATAAAACAAAAAATATTGTGTTTCCATTATTTTGTTCTATTACAACACAAGGAATCCTACGTAATTCAATAAGCTGATATAAAACATAAAATGCTGTGCTCTTATTATTTTGTTCTACTACTACAAAATGGACCATACATAATTCAATAAAATAATATAAAACACAAAATATTGTGCATCCACTGTTCCCATATAAAACGAAAGGAACTTTTGAGACAATCTAATATTTTACTATTTACCGTGCTACTAATAACAAGCTTTCAACTTGTACTTCGGTACATCGAATAGTAAGCGTCGTTCGTAATAGAAATTGGCGAATTACAAGATAAATCTTATAACTTGACTGGAAATTCTATTTTATCCCATCGTTTGATGTTAACGGAAAGATCGATGCGTAGAAAATGAAATAAAAATCTCAAGCTATCAAACTCTTCGTTTTTAACATTCTCTATCCTTCTTCTTCTTCTTCTGTTTATAGTAGGAACCGAGTGAAAATTAGCGAAGATGTACGGCCTAATTCTGGAAAACATGTCCGAGTACATACGACAGGTGTACGGGGAAGATAGATGGGAGGAGATCCGACGACAAGCATCCGTAGATCAACCTAGTTTCAGCGTTCATCAGGTCTACCCTGAGAACCTTATACCGAGATTAGCGAAGAAGGCTATTCACGTATGTGTTTGTTAATTTCGTTGCGCAAATGCATGATTAATGATCGATTGTAAAAGCAACACATGACTTACAGTAGTTGGAGACAAAAATAAGTGGACATTTAGTGGAAGTAGGTATCGATGAAGTTTAATCAGACTAATACCAATGCTATGTACTTGTGCTAGGTACTTAAGCTATTTCGATATATGTATATCGTTATAGTAAGTGTTGGGCAAGATCTTATTTATCGATTAAATAATAAATAACAGATTGAAACAATATTTTAATCTCGAATAAGATTTCTTATTTAAACAAAAGTCGTTTGGACGACGCCCTAGATAATTTATTGTTTTATCTTATTTTTCATTTGGATTTAAATTGGAAACAAACGATAATACATAAATAAATGTTTTTTTCGCTTTTGTCTTATCTGTTTCATTTTGTACAATGAAAGGAAGATGAAATTAACGTGGATATTTTTCGTTGGTCAGGATCACATTTGCCCTTTAAAACTACTCGCTTTTCGAACAAGTTAGCCGCAAGACTATTTTATCTCGGCATATTCAGCACAGTCAATGAATATCATTAAATCAAAAGTTTTCATTTAAGAGACGAAGCATCAACCTAAATTGAAGAAAAGAAAACGTGCAAGGTTTTGTTGAAAGAAACAAACCTCCCTTGAAGCCGTTCGACTTTTATCTCATACATTTTCCGATATAATTAACCAGTTAGCTGTTGCAATCTCTTTGGAAACTCTGCAAAACGTGTAACTAAAATATGTCGAAAAGGTAAACGATGACGAATATACTCGTCAAACACAGAGTACGCGTGGTTGTTATAACATAGAATTAAGAATTAAGAATTGCAATAAAAAGACTATTATTATTTGTTACTAAATTACAGGGCTCGCCACAATACGAAACCTTGCCATTTCTTCGTGACGAGTATACTCGTCGAAAACAGCTAATCGGTTAATAATATCGAGAACGTTTCGGTTTAAACTCTTAGGCGTCTCGCTCTGTACATTGGCAGCCTGAAAGAATACACAAATGACTTTCTTTCTACGTTTCCTCGCTAATGTTACATTTACGTGACTATCACGTGCTATTTCACTGTCTGTTTTTTTAATGGGTTAATTAGAAAAGCTTTACTCTACCTTATCGCTTACGTACCTTTATACTGTATACCCTGCGTATTGATATCGTTTAATTCAATCGAATACATTTCTAACTTGTACTGCAGGTACTTGGCGTAACGGAAAAAGAATTTTTCGATCAGATGGGTGTACACTTCGTAGGATTCGTTGGCCAGTACGGTTATGATCGTGTGCTTTCAGTACTTGGGCGTCACGTAAGAGATTTCCTTAATGGATTGGACAATTTACACGAATATCTGAAATTCTCCTACCCTAGGATGAGAGCGCCTTCGTTTATTTGCGAGAACGAGACGCGGCAAGGTAAACAACTTCCAAACGAATCGCATGTACCGCGAAATTACGCGATTCGCGATTTCACACGATCATCTCAGAAAGCAAAACGATCGATTGCATTTTCTTATAATAAGATGTCATTAGTCCAGCTACACGACGAACGTTCAATCGTATAAAGATAAACCACTCATCTCCACGAGTTTACAAAAAATAGCTGCAAAAATAAAATAGCGCTTTTAACGTCAATAAGTCATTTTTGCGCGATTTTCAATTTTCCGAGTCGATCAGTGCGACCGTTGCGATTGTCCAGATTTTACATTTTTACCAGCGAAAGAAGAAAACGGCATCTAGCACGCGTTTACTAGTCAAAAAGTACTTCTTTCATCGTCCAATGTCATCCTCGTTACTCCCAGTCTCACTGGTCTATAATTACGAAACGCTAAAATAGAAAAACAGACTATTCGTAATATCATCGACTAAGAATAGAATTCGTGGTCTACATTTACTTTTATTACGTGCGTTGCAGGCCTGACCCTCCATTACAGGAGCAAACGACGCGGATTCGTTTATTACACGATGGGTCAGATAAGAGAGGTGGCCCGACACTTTTATCACAAGGAATTACAGATCGAGCTGGTGCGCGAGGAGATTCTATTCGACACCGTGCACGTCACTTTCCAGCTCACCTTTGATAACAGGGCTTTTACCCAAGCCTCGTTGACTATGACACGCGAAGAGAAGCATTTGCCAATAGGAGCCTCTGTCTTGTTCGAAATATTTCCTTTTTGTATCGTTTTCGGGTATGTTGCAGCAAGTTGATGTACATCTTCGTTCATAGAGTATCAGGACACTTACGAAAACTGTATAACAAACCGTGAAATTCTGAGGAATCTTGTTAGAAACTCTCAGGCTCACCGTCCACGATCGTCAGCGGAACGTCGTGTCCATCGGAGTCGCTTCGTAGACGCGCGAGACATTTGGTCTGCTGGACGATGCATCTACAACTGTAGCAAGATACATTTTGTCGCGTTATTAAAATGTCACGCTTTCGTCCTCTATCGCTACGTCCTTTATAGTTGCAACGTGTCACAGCCGAATTTATGCTCTTTCACTTTGGAGCAACACGGCTGCCTTCGTCCTCGTTCCGTGCGCCGATGAGACGAGCACGAGAGCACCGTTCGTTCGTCGTGTTCTGTCAAACTGAAACCGTGTAAATTCGGCTTAATTTGATGACGGATGCACGTTACATTACGATGATCGCTGCGCGCTAGAGTACTGCTGACATCAACGCGTCCGAGAGATGTCTTCAGTCAATCAATAACATCGTCGATATTTCGACGAGAATGCAATTTGTCAATAAATAATGAGGACATAATATGGACGATATTTCCAACGGATTCTGTCCCTACGCTATCCTCGATCGGACGAAGGCAGAGCCGTGGTTAGCGCGGTTGATTACGAACGTTCAAGACCAGGTTTGAATCCCGGCACTCAGAGTCCGGTTTTTTACGCAATTCCTAGCTGAGAAGAAGACAACCCTGATGAAGACGAAATCTCGGACACCAGCAGTGCCTACCAAGACCTATCCATCTCAATCCTTTTACTCGAGAATCTTGAAACATTTGCAAAATTCACATTCTAAGATCATACGAAGCGACTCTTCGTGGACAGTGCGCTTTAGATTACCTTGCTTGGGACATTGGAATACAAAGAATCTGCATATTCCACGGTTGATTAGCTAGTTTGCGATTGGCTGGTTCAGCATCGGTGACGTGTCTAGACGAAGCTAGTTGCAACGCTGACGAAACGCCAAGTGATTTGTTCTTCTTGAAAACTGTTGGATTCATTTCATTTGGAACATTGGAATATAAATGTTATTCAATGTGTGAACAGAGGAACGCATGAATAAATTGTAAGGTAGAAAATATATTTTAACACGAGAGTATAAATAGAAATAGGAATATAGTTTGAGCTGGTCCAGATCCGCACGCTAGCAGCGTTACCCTATGATTGAAAGCTCTGAAACCATCGTCGCCTGTCTACCGTTTATGGTCTGCCTTTGTCCCAGTCTTTTGTCTGTACGCTGTCGATGGCTTCGGTGCTTGAGAAAACTAAAGGACCGGATGTAGAGTTTTCTTAGAAGTGGTGACCACTTCAACGATAAAGAATGCGCATATTCCGTTGCAAGTAGCTGACACAGCATCGGTGCGTGTCTAGAGATCATCGATGAAGCTAGTTGCAATGCTGGCAGAAACGTCTCAGCAAATAATTCCTTCAGAATGCTTGTTCGACCAGAAAATCTCAAGACTGTCATCGTTTATAAATAATACAATAAAGCATTTTTCTTATCTCGGCAAAGATTCTATCTTTATTGACGAAGTTTATTTATCTTTTTATCGATCGATCTGCGTGTACAACGCGTAATTAAGCTTTCGTTTTTAGATCAGACATGATCGTAAGGAGCATCGGAAATTCTTTGATGGTAATATTACCCGATCTAGTTGGCAAAAAGATTACGCACTTCTTCGACCTTGTCAGGCCACTCATTGCATTCAAATTTCACTCGGTACGTATATTTTTAGAAAATGTTCTATTTTTGTCACCTCTCTGTTCATTCCGCTTTTCCTTGTTCCTTGATCCTTTCCAGCTTTCCTTTATTTTTAACTGGCAATACGTACTATTTCCCTTTGGTAATATTTTCTTACTATTATGTTATTCTTTAATCTCTCTTCTCTTTAGTTTACTTCATTGGATCTTGGCAAAATCTTGTCTTTCCTCGTTACTCCTGTTCTGTGATATAATTTACGATTACGTAGCTTTTATTTTTCCGTATATTTAAATCACGAACGTTCGCACATTTCTGAGCAAAATTTATTTATTATTTAGAAAATGGACGTTACGAGGAAAAATGTATAGAACGAACGTAATGCGGAGAAAACGTCTTAAATTGCTATACTTAAATCTTCGTTTAGGTCCCATTTCTTTAATCAGGTTCATACATCAAACTAGATTGTAAGGATAAGCTACGGAAATAATTGTTACCCGTTCTTTGCAGATTTTAAACAGAACGAATAATATTTTCGAGCTAGTTACCGTGGAACCAATTCTCACAGAACGGCCACCAGATCGACAGAAAGATGAAATTTTACTGAGCGACGAACTCGACTCGGTAGATGACAGAACCTTGAGATTGAAAGGTAACTTCTTTCACATTTCCATTTAACAGTTTACACTGGTAAAGATCGATTATTCTCCGATTTCATACTGTTATTTTGTTTCGTTAAAGAATGTTGTTTATATCGTGTATTGTATATCTCGATTTTTCCTACTATGTTTTAGGCTTTTACAAATATTCCACTTACAACGAGGCGAAAAATTCGTTGTTACGTCGAGGCTCGTTCTTTTTTGCTTAAATTAGATCGTGTATCGGTGTCCTTCGACATTATCGCTTCGAACAATGGAAATATTATTTAAGATAACGTATATCTATGTATATAAAATAGGTACGTGAACGGTTCTAGCGAAAAACAAGCATTTTCTTTGTAAGTCTCACGGCTAAAGCGGGAAACACGTTAAGCAGCGATCGGTGTTCTGTCAGAAATTATTCGGTCCATTACTTCGAGCAGTCGAATATTTTCTAATTAATTTTTAATTAACCGAGCCTAATGAACTCGGTGATCGTAGCACTTGTTATCAAATTGTAACTAACATATCACGTTATTCAATAATATATTGTTGCAATTTATACAAATTTATTTGCTATCGTCAGGTTGTTACGTGCTTTTGTAAATATATTAATTATTCCGTTGAATTAATTAGCCTTATATCTGTAAAAACTTTGCCGATTTTAAATTGATTTTATGTCACCGTCAATTTACGAAACAAATATGAATCAAATCAGAAATTCTTTGAAATTTCTTCTCAATTTATCAACCTCGTATGGCGTAATTGCAATATAATTTGTCCATATTTCTTCTTAGTTAAATTCTTCATTAAATTGACACGTCGCCTGAAATTATATACATGCGGAGTGTCTCGCAAGTTTTCGTAAAAGTTATTGTAAAGCTATTACGAAACGCTTATAGGACGCGAAGAAGATCATTATTTTCTTTCTATAAATCATTTTAGCGGTGACTTTCTGTTACGTCGATTGAATTCGAACGTATTTTCAAACGTCTTTTCTTTAATTTAATAGGCGATAGTGACAAACAAATTTTTTTTTGATTCTCTATTCTCTATATTTTATGTATAATCTGTTCCAAAGATAATGACTCTGTCTGCTTTGTAATTTAGATTGTTAGCTCTGAGAAAGAACATTTGCACAATTGTAGACTGGGAAGTTTATTAAAATATTCACGTTACACATAGTCTTATTCGTCGGTATTAAGACACGCGAAATAATGAGAACGATCATTAGCAAATTATCGATACAAGAATTATTATCTCGTTTGAAACACCGAGGCCATAAAACACGCATGTGCTTAAGAAAAGAGAAAATCTTTATCGACTAAGGCGATCGCTTTAATTCTGAAAAATGTTACCTAGAAATGTTTCTATAATTAAAGCTCGCACACGCTTTTGGAACAGACTACGTACGTATAAAAAGTGCAATACATAGACATTGTTATTTAATGGAAGCTCCTGGTTTGCAATTTAAAGATCACCGATTTAGAGAAAAAAAAAAAGACACGTATTATGGGGTAACACGTATAGTTTAAAATATTTTCCAAAATCGAAGATGTAAACGTTTCGGGCGATTTAATTCGAAACGAATACGGTGAACAGCGTGTTTCGCGTTCGTAAAATACGAGACAACGTAAAAACGCGATAGACCAAGCAATTTCTTCGTTTCAATATTGTTTGTTTGAACCTTTGTAACAAATATCCACGACGTTCATTAGGTCAGATGATATACATGGATAACTGGAAGATGATGATGTATCTTGGTACACCCGTTATGCCAGATTTGAATTCCCTGATCGCAACGGGTCTCTACATAAATGATCTATCGATGCATGATTTTAGCAGGTATCAGTGCATTTCTTTATTACTTCTGCCTTCCTAAGTTGTCCTAATGTACATGTTTAAATTCGTTTAAATTCGAGCATCGGAGAAAATTTTATCGAGGTATCGTTACTTATCATTTTTCTTTTTTTTTTTTTTGTTGTAATCTGCGTACGAGCAATTTATCATACAATAAATTGACATGGATATTATCGATATTATTTAACTTACGTCGTTAAATCTGTATGATAGATGTAAAAAGCGACGTCTCTTTATTTTGTGCATTCTTATTTGATGTACGGTAATTTTGTGATTCACTGGATCATTGGGCCGATTGTTCAGCCGTTGTTGATGCAATCTGCTATTTACTTGTCGCTTACACATCTATTTATATGCTTTTGTAATATCGCTACCTTTTTACTTTTATTTGTTAAATTCGTATTACCTGTTTTCTTCTTTATTTATCTACTTTTCTTCTCTCTAAATTAAATTTTCATTGATCTATTACAGCTTATTAATTATGCTTGTAACGAGCGAAAGCCTAACGCAACAAGAGTAACAATAAAAGGAAAAGATTAAAGTAGTCTAAAATAAAATAATCTAGCAAACAAGTATTATAGTTTATTCCAGTACTATAGAGTGCTTCAATTGTTTCAAATTCCACAAAAATTACAGCATCTAGAGAGGAATAATGAACAAATTTTTGGAATTCCTTCTCATAATTACGATACGAATAGCGAGAATCGATTAAAAGGAAATCACAGAGTTGGTCCTTGATGGGTCAACTGTAAAATTTTAGAAAGCCCCACTTTTCTTTTTTATTTATCAAGCCCCAGAATGTTACCATTTCAGTCGTTGTTCTTAAGAAAAGGAGCGATCAACTTTACACGATTTTTAACAAACAGCGCTTTACCAATTAACGTCGACTGTGAGACGAATTTCGAGCGCGATATCCATAGAGATTTATCTGCACGATACATTGTTATACGCAATTCTAATAATAGTTCATTTCAGATTTCAAACTTTCACGATGACGAGACATCGTGATATCGGTTTCTCGGCAGCAAGTGCGTAACCGTTGCACTTGCACTCGCACTTTATACTTGCACTCGCACTTGCAGTTGCACTCGCACTTGCACTCGCACTTGCAATTGCACTTGCGCTTGCACTTTATATTTGTACTTGCTCTTGCACTTGCACTCGTACTTGCAATTGCACTTGCACTTGCACCTGCATTTTATATTTGTACTTCCACTTGCACTTGCACTTGCACTTTATATTTGTACTTACACTTGCGCTTGCACTTGCACTTTATACTTGCACTCGCACTTGCTGTTGCACTTGCACTCGCACTTGCACTTTATATTTGTACTTGCACTTGCACTTGCACTTGCACTTGCACTTGCACCTGCATTTTATACTTGCACTCGTACTTGCACTTGCACTTGCACCTGCACTTTATATTTATACTTGCACTTGCACTTGCACTTGCACTTGTGCTTTATATTCGTTGGTGCACTTGCTCTTGCACTTGCACTTGCACCTGCACTTTGTACTTGCACTCGTACTTGCAATTGCACTTGCACTTGCACCTGCACTTTATATTTGTACTTGCACTTGCACTTGCACTGTCTCTTGCGCTTTATATTCGTTGGTGCACTTGCTCTTGCACTTGCACTTGCACTTTATATTTGTACTTGCACTTGTGCTTGCACTTGCACTTTATATTTGTACTTGCACTTGCGCTTGCACTTGCACTTTATATTTGTACTTGCATTTCGCATTTTCCTTTGGCGCAAAAATTTCGTACACATTGCAGTCTACTTCTTGAGAGCAGACTTGAAACTGCAGCGTATACGAAACGTTGTTGCAAAGAACAAACGCAAAGTGCAGGTGCGAGGTGCAGATACAAAGTGCAACAGAGTGCAACGGTTACACGATTGCTGCGGAAAATCAGTATCGCGATGTTTACGACAAAACAGATTGTATAGATAGAAAGCACGGGTGCCTTCTGTTACAGAGATCTGATGCTTGCCGGCACTCAACAATCCGTGGAACTGAAGTTAGCTTTAGACCAGGAGCAATTGAAAAGCAAAAAGCTAGAGGAGTCTATGAGAAAGTTGGACGAGGAGATGAAACGCACGGACGAATTGCTGTATCAGATGATACCGAAACAGGTGGCAGATCGTTTGAGAAACGGCGAGAGTCCGATAGACACGTGCGAGGTAAGAGCAATGGTTTAAAACGAATCTTCGTTGCCCGTTATACCGTTAAATGTTAAAAATCGTAGATGTTAAAAATTGTAGAACTCGAACGTCTTTATAGATTTCGCCAACTTCATAACGCGATGCAAAATGACTCGATGTACGAACGTACACGACAGTTTCGAATCTTTGAACATTTTAACCTATTATTTTAGAAATTGTTACTCGTCTAAAAATTATCGGTAATTATTTTGCAAATTATTTCATTGAAACGGAAACCTTGTAATAACGCGTACAGGTAAAAATCGTTCGGAACCTCGACAACGTATTTCAAGGTGGTTGAATTCGATCAAATCGTCCCCTTTGCAAATATCCTCTCGTTACGATTACCATTTACGCTATCGTACGTGAAAGCGATGGATGTCGAAAAGTAATCATCTCTGACCGTGATTGATTAACACGTTTCACTATCATGACTATTTCAGATGTTCGACAGCGTTTCAATTTTATTCTCGGACGTAGTGACATTTACAGAGATCTGCAGCAGAATCACACCGATGGAGGTGGTGTCCATGTTGAACGCGATGTACTCCCTTTTCGACACGTTAACAGAACGGAACCGGGTGTATAAGGTATTCTTAGGTAGTAAGAGTTAGACATTTATTCGTTCTCAAAATCATTCTCTTGCTTTATTATAACGCGACGCACGATCATTAAAAAAAACCGCGCGTCTTTTTCACAAATTCCTTCTTAAATCTTGCTGCGTTCTTCTCCGTCATTCCCGATGCGATTCTACTCTTCTAACGTTAAAACGTTTAAAAAAAAAAAAAAGAAAAGAAATACCACCATACGTAACATTCGAGGTATCAAATATTTCAGCGGATTTACGTACGAAGAAATTATCGTTGAATATTTCAGTCACGTCAATTAGTAACGATTTAACGAATTATTTCGTCGGAACATCGGGATCGTTGTATTCTTTGCGAAAGAAGAGAAGATGGAAAATTTGTAGAAACTTGAGAACCACGGCACGGTTAGTTTGGTTTAATCCTTTCGCTTCGAGCGCCGTATATACGCGACGACTCTTGGCTCCGATACCCCATATATCCGCCATCCAAATGATGCATATACAAGTGCTATCTGTAGTCAGTAATATATCTTTTCGTTATCGGCAGGACATTTTCTGTTGATTTCATCGACGTATTGGATCAATCGCTTCTTAAAGTTACTCGTTGTTGAAACAACATCAAAACGTTTCAAGCAATATACTTCAAACATTCAAACGATCGTATACTGTTTCATGCTAAAAGATCTATTAAATTCATTGACAGTGAAACGATATTTCATATAGGATTCTTACAAGAATTATCTTGTTTTAAAAATTTAAAATTTAGGAAAACGTATACGCAGCAATCACGCACACTGTGCGTATCTCTGGCGCGCGTTTCCGTTCAGCGACAGTACTTCGGTGGACTGGACTGCCGAAGCGAAAGGGTCAAACGTTCGTTTCCACGTATTTCGATAGTTCTTTTCATCCAGGGTATTGAATATTTCACGTATATTTGATGACGATCCTTGGAATTTGTTCCGCTAGGTCGAAACTATCGGCGACGCCTACATGGTGGTATCCGGTGCACCAGTGAAGGAGAACGATCACGCAGATCGTGTGTGCGATATGGCGCTCGATATGGTTGAAGCGATAACGGACCTCAAAGACCGATCCACAGGTAAATTTCTGCGACGGGTAACTTAATTTGCAAATTATATCTCGGGTAAAATTTTGTTCGCGTTAAGAGGATCGATATATCTCGCGAAATGTTTTGAAAAATTGATTTTTATCGTACAGATACCGCGTATATTCGATTCCATTTGAAAAAGGAAAGATAAGTTTCACGCTCGCCGTGTATATCGTCGCTAGTAAAAGCGACATTATAGAAAGATTATTAGTTATTTGTATAAATTAATATTCCTTCCTACGATCTGTTCTTTCCATTTCCATAGCGCGACTCACTCTGTATAGGATTAAACGATTCTGCCAGTCACAAATTTTTTCTTAAGTTTTAAATATATGGAACAACGAGTCTGCTCCTCCTCCGCCCACGCTTTCGCCTCCTAACACGTCCATAATACGCAAACAATGTGAATATTCACCCTCGAGCCAAGAGGAAACGTTAAAGAACGCTTAGCACTGTATATACGCAATGGTAAACGTATTCGTGCGAATATTTCGAAGATTTGTTCATTAATTTTATTAAAAATGATTCATTAGAAGAATCTCGCTATTATATCTATATGTCGAGTTCTCATTAGGGTTAGGGGCGTGTAACGAATCTCCATTGCATTTCGGTGATATTTACTGGTACAAATATGATTTGTGGCGATTAGATGCTAATGACAATGTTACTGTTAGACGTTGTTGACTATTAGATGTACGAACAGAGGAACGCGTGGATAAATTGTAAGGTAGAAAATATATTTTAATACAGAAGTATAAATAGAAATAGGAATATAATTCGAGCTAGTCCAGATCCGCACGCTAGCAGCCTTACCCTATGACCGAGAGCCCCGAAGCCATCGTTGCCTGTTTACCGTTTATGGCCTGCCTTCGTCCCGGTCTTTTGTCTATACGCTGTCGATGGCTTCGGTGCTTGAGAAAACTACAAAGACCGGATGTAGAGTTTTCTTAGGAATGGTGACCATTTCAACAGTCAACGGGGTAGCAAACGTACTTTCTTCCGTAGTCTAAGTCGAACTGAACTTACTAGTCCACAGTACAAGTAGAACTCTTCTTCGTACCACTCTGTACCCCTTGGGTTAACTATATTTTTAACGAGAACTATACGATTGCTTCATACCTCTGTTAGGTAAAAACGTCCATCCCGTGACCCTGGCTACGTTCATAAATCTCGGACACACATAATTGGATTGTATCATAAATAACTATTTCTAAGTTTTATTATTATTTACAGTACAGCTATGATAAAAAGGCCAAACTGAAGTATTGATGGTCTTTCCAACCTCCGACATATATTAGATTGTCTCAAAAGTTAATTTCGCTTTAGAAGGAAATAGCAGACATTGTTCCAATAGAACAAAACGGATCGTAATTCAATAAAATGATATAAAGCAAAAATCGTCGCGTGTCTATTATTTCCTTACGAAACGAAAGAAACTTTCGAAACAATCTAACGTGGCTCCTTTATCCTGCGTATTCGTCTCTTCTCTTCTTTTTGTTCCTATTTTTTTTTTTTTTTTTTTTTTTTTTTTTTTTTTTTTTTTTTTTTTAGTGGCTATAACACGCTTGTAATTTACTACTTCAGGTCTTCATCTTCAAATACGAGTCGGTATTCACAGCGGTGCTGTGGTGGCCGGTATAGTCGGCTTGAAAATGCCACGATATTGTTTGTTCGGTGATTCGGTGAACACGGCATCTCGTATGGAGGCGACCAGCCAGGCGATGCAAATACACATATCGGAATCCACGCGAGAACTATTGTCACCGTCGTATAAAGTTAAAGAACGAGGGGAGATAGAAGTGAAGGGTAAAGGTATGAAATTGGCATTATTAGATATAATTTTGTCAATACCACGTAGTGGGGAAAATCCGTAATTGTCGATCCAATATTACAAATATCGTCGAGATCCAACGAAATGGTTGTAAAAGATGGGATCGAAACGACTCCAAACGTGCAGATCACAGAATATCGCGTGTATTTCAGGTACGATGAAGACCTACTGGTTAGAAAAAAGGGAGCATAGATCGTCGTCGACGAAAGGAATTACCATTCAAGAACCGCCACAATGGAACACGAGAAACACCGAGAAGAGAGTATCCGCAGGGACGCCGGCTGCTTTCACGGCATCCACCATGTACGAAAATCAAAATTGCTTGGACGCGTTGTCTAGGAGAGGTTCGAATATAGTCTCGTCAACGGCTGCAGATTCGACGACGTTCATCCCCGAGGAAAGAAGAATTTACTCGCCTATCACGTTCCAAGACGTCGCTCGTCGATCAGTGGCAAATTCACCGACGAAGAACGCCGATTCGAAAGGTAACTAAAATTCCGAAACGATAAATCATTTATTCGTAAACGCGACGACGCGTATAGGATGTTAGAAAGAGCGCAAAGAGTTTGAAATTTCGATGGCTTGTAATTTACAAAAGCTGTCCATTGGGAGATGCAAGGAGATACTCGGTAAAGATAGAACCGAGTGTTAAATTTACGGTTTCGCACGATATTTTTGTATTTTTACATTCTACCGTTGGAGTTTCGTATTTCACGCTTCCGTCTGGATTTCCATGTTTTCGAAGTTCAAGCGATGCGAGAAGTTTAGGTGGTAGAAGCACAGAGAACGAGGAACGCGAGTTCCAAGCTCGAGTTTCAGTCGAGACGTTAACTCGATGGTTGAAAGTAGAGCCAGGAAGCGGAGGACAATGAGAGATGAATGAAAGGAAAAGACGGAACGAGAAACTAATTAGAACGTTGTATCTGTACGAGGCAACGATCCAAAATACACGGCAGAGTTTCAGGCCAGACGTAATTATACGTTCACGTATCAGCTTGTCGACGTCTTATCGACAGATTCTCCGACGAATCGAATAATTCGAAATTTAAATTTGTCGTCGAGATGGTTACGCGGTGATTCGAGCTCCTTTCTCTATTTTTAATACAAGCTAAATGTGGTAGCTTTCGCAGCACGATCCCGAGAATGATATTTCGAATGAAATGGGAGACAACTAAATGCCACTAAAGACACCTCGCAAGAAAAACCGAACGAACTCTTCGGCCGACTCGATAGAATTAGGTCATCAGAAGGTCATTATTCATTATAGCGATCCTTATCAGTGAAACATTAATAATTTGTCCCTTAAAACCTGTTTACTTTCAGAATGCAGGTCGAACTCGATGGGCGCGGTGATGACCAGGAACTCGGAGATGTTCAGCTGCCTTCTGAGCGACACCGAGGAGCACTTCAGACAGCACAGGGACAGTTTATCGCCCCGCGCGGAGAACCGATCAGCCGGGATACACCCGAAACCAGAGATGAACGTGACGAGCTCGAGTTCGTCGTCGGAGGAGTCTCGTGACGACAGAGCTGCGTCTGCCGATTCCGACGTCTCGAAGCGACAGAAGAGCAAAGAGTATTACACCACGTTCCATAGCGATCTCAGCAACTCGCAGTCGTTGACGCACCAGGATCAGTGTTGTCCTGGTTTCACGATGTCGAAGAGCGGCAAAACGCGCCATCAGAACAACGGATGCTGCATCGCCTAGTAGGACAAGCTGCCAGTCTGTCCATCGATTTGCCTTCTCGACGAGTTGACCTCGTTGTTTCGACGGTGCGTACACCGAGCGTGATCGAGCTCACGGTCGCGAGTATACAGAGCGTCCCACCCAACTGGGACAAGCTACAGCTCTGAAACGGCAGAAGATAGAAAAGAAAATTCGTTGGACAAAATTAATCGAGTGCGATGCTAATTAATCGCTTTGATCAACTGTTTTACTCTAAACAGGATCCTTCGGAGACCGACAATCCGAGTAGTTTTGACACGACGACGATACAACGCGTTCTAAAAAGATTCTTTGTTCGCAACTTTAGACGTCTTTCGGGATATCAGTTTGATTCGAACGATTACGACGTACACTTTCGTCGTCAGTTCGCACGAGCACCGTTTGTTTGAAACGTAGCGTTCTTTTGAGAACCTTTTCAATTTCGCAAAAGATATCGCGTGTCTGCTTTGACGCGTCTGTTGAGATCTTCCGTAACGAGAAACGGTTGGTCATCGAATTCCCGAACCTTCACGTATCGTAGCTCGAAGAAATAGGAACGATCTTAAGATTACGCGAAGAAAAAAAGAAAAAACTAAAATCGAGAAGAATACATCGTACGATACCGTCTAATTTTGTCTAGCGAGATTCTCTTCTATCTTTTAACGTGTCAGAACGGCGGTTTGTCCGAGTTGCGCGGGACACTCGGTACATCGTTCATTTTTCATCGGTCGAGCACTGACACCCTTAGGACGATTTCGAACCCGCTTATATTTCGCTGATGGTCGCTTTTATATTTTGATCGCGGGATTAACGTCGCAGAGCGTTGCTCCGCCAGTCGTTGGAAACTGTCGTTCGAAACATTTTCGTTTATCGAATTCGAGAGAGATAAATTTCGACGTTCCGCTGGAATTGCAGTTTTAGCTTTGTGACGGTGACGAATGACACGCGTTACTATCAAAGTGTGAACTCCGATAAAGCTATACTATCGCCAGCATAAGTTTAAGACACTTTCGGTGTGAGAGAAGATTGCGCCGTTTGACGCAATTCGATGTTTCTCGTTGTCTTCGTTTTCTAGTTGTTCTACTATAAATCTATCGTTTCATTCACCGTACGTATAATATACGAATATCATATTGTACATTATCGTTCAAAGTGTGAAATCGTTAGAAATTTGTAAGAAAGCTTTGCGCGCGCAATTTTATTCGAGCAAGAGATACCACAGCATTGATTTCGAATTAATATGTCTATCGTGTTTCGAATTAATCGAAATAATAAATGAAATCGATAGACGATTCGCCGTATATGTAAAATACGGTTGAGCAAGTGATTTCAATTTGTCTGATAATGTACCGTAAAATGATACCGAGGAGAGAGTATCCTGGTAAACGAATCATGGAATAAGGCAAGCTGAATAATTCCATTTTAGAAAAAATGCCTTAACTTTTCTGTTAAAACGCACGTTCGTCGATTAATTTGTCGGGAATCGAACGATGGACGGTTCTTCATGTTCGCAATGTTGGAATTTTTGAATTTATGTACAGATACGTAGACATAAATTTAGAATTCTAAGCGCTGTTGTTTTAAGAAAGTATTTATTATAGATATGTTACAGACGTAAGAAAGATAAGCAAAGTAACGTTTAGATAGTAGTTTAAATTATTGAATTTTTTAATGTTGCGAGGAACGAAAAATGTAACATCAATGACGAAAAGGAAAGATCTCGATCAATAAAAAAAAAAAAAGGGTAGAGATTTATTATCATTACCTTCCTTTTAATCGACATTCTATCGATTATAAATGATACAACTATCGCGTCTATAAATGTTATTAAATAATTAGACTGCGGATATTTAAGCAACTTTGTATCTTTATAAATAATTAAAACGAAACCTAGATAGTTTATCTTATCTACCAAATATAATAACAAACGATAAAATACTTTGAATATTTCGCGTATGTTCATTCTCTGTATTTTTGCATTGTGAAATTTTCCAAAAAACGTATAAAAATCCGCAGTCTATTTACGATATATGTACACTGACTCACGATAGTGTTAGAACACTTACGATTTTAGAAGAATTTTATGTCCATATTGTATCTGTTGTATAAAACATTTTGAAACTTCGTTAGTGCTATAATGAAAGGTATTTGATAACGAAAGCTCATCGATACTACGATACTTGTCACGATTGTATTGGCAAAATATGAAATCAGTCTGAATTTGTATATAAAAATTGCAAAACACTTATTGCAAATACGTTAATAAAACATTAATATACAGTTACAAATAGCCATCCGAAGCATATAATAATAATAATAATAATAATAATAATCGTTAATTATAGTCTCACTGAATATTCAGGTTTGATAATGTAACGCTTAATTGATTGTTTTTAAATACTTTTGTGATCTCTACGAAATACAAATACAGGGTCTGTTCGACTAAGACGTAAAAGCGGACAGGAAGCGATTCTTTGCGGAAAAATAAGGAAAAAGTATAGAACAATATCTTCGAGGATATCGAGCATGAAAATTTATCGAGTATACTCGAACGTGGCTGATTCGAAACAGGGTTAAACTATCGACGAGAAGTTATTCTACGCGTGAAAATAAATCGAAAACGTAGAATGATATTTTCCGATTTAGAGCTTCATTTCTAAGAAAATGTGATGAATTTTCAAATTTATTTTTCTCGCAAACCAAGAGTCTTACGAACAAACGTTATTCTCACACGTAGAACGACTATGCGACGATTATTTATTCCTGTTCAGCCCAATCAGTGAAATTGGCCACGTTCAATTGTACTTGATAAATTTTCCAACTGGAAAACGCGTTCGCGTTAAATGTCTCGTAGTTCTATGTACAGATTCATTTTCAGATTGATTTGAAACGTTATCAATGTAATCATGATAATCGAGTTTCGTAACAGTGGCGACAACAAATTTCAAAATGTTTTCTCGTATAACGCGCGCAATACATTGTCCGCGAGTAGTCGAATAGTTTTCGCGACTCGGTGTATAAATAACATTGTTCGCTGTACGTATTTAATATTTCAAACGACAGTTTGCAGCGACTTGGCCAGCGCACGAAAAGGGAACAAGCGAGACACGTAGCACTCGGTTAGCTTCTACGCACGAGGTTTTAGCGGAAATTTAAAAGTCGACCGTGTGCGTTGTCGATCGAAACCGACGTTCTGCAATTCTCAACGATCGCAATTCAAAAGTGTCTTAAATGAAATTTATATATAGTATATTCTTGTCACGTAAGTTAATAACATTTTAAATCGAATAAGAAGCAAAAACTTACCCAGAACTTAGGTTTCTTTTAATACTCGTCGCGTGTGACTCTTCCAGTTTCTCCGGCAGATACTCCTTTCATATCCGATCCGTAATCTTTGTTTTCGCGAAGATGATTCGTCGCGTCGATAGCTTTAAATCTATTAAACGGAGGTTTATTATCACCGATTGATCGACGAAATACGATGAGATGAGATGTAACGAAGCGAACGAGAAATTGATCGGATAAGCGAACGAATTAGCGCGGATGTAGTCTCTTTTCTTTTCTTTTTTTTTTTTTATAATTAATTTTAAGCTTTGTCCGTGAAGAATATAGTTTGAAATGTTCGCCTGCATTAATTGATCTTGATCTCAGGCGTTAATTCGTTACGATAATATTACGAAGTTAGAACTATTTTCTGTTATAACTTACACCTGATGTTATAAATTACGCTAAGGTCTAATGGATTCATTTATATTTAATTCGTGTAATAAATTCATTTTGTGACAATTCGATTGGCACGTAATCGACAGAAGATCACGAGGTTAATCGGTATTTTTTTTTTTTTTTACATCGATCTGTTGAATTTTCATCGGATTAATTTAATGAGAAATATCATGCTGTAAGAAGTAACACAAATAATAAATATGTTAAGTATTTTCAATATAATTATGGATGTATCTGTTAATATTTACGCTGTATTTTATAAAAACAATTCAAGAACAAACTTCTATAAATTTAATATCGTCCCGTTAACTGAAAATAAATTTTCTTCGATTGCACGATACGTCTGTTGGCTGTCAACGAACGTTGCTCGATAAATTCTCAAAAGAATATTAATCGTGTTACGTTTACAAAACGATACGTACGACTCTAGAACGAATCTAAAGAAATATAGCAGACACGCGAAGAAATAATTTTGAACGAAAGATTAAAAGGCTAAATATGTATATGTAACAACATATTTTGTTTTTTAAAACGAAGATAACGAGTGTTACGAAGTCGTTGTGTATTTTCAAACTGTTCAATTTTAAATCTACGACCGAGGAATTGTATACAAAAAAAAACTTATCCTGTTTCTTAAAATAAAAATGACAAATATATATATATAAGAACTTGTTATATATGTAATTTTCAAATTTGCAATTGTTTCTTGATAACGTTACTTGTAATAGCGTAATTACTCGCGAGATTATTATTTCCTTTCATCGTACGTATCAGAAAATACGAAAAGGATCGTGTCATTAAATTATCGTTCTACGAATAACTTTCCGCATTTTGTTGCTCGCTCCGGATTTTAATGCGATTGAACATTCTTAATCTTTACGATTATATAAATATCGAGAATACAAATTTATACTGCGCGATACTTACTACCTTCCACCGAGGGCTTTTATATTCATTCTAGGACGCAGGTCTGTTCGTTTCGTGAAATAAAAAATAAAGAATCGAGTAGCGCACATTCGCAGTACCGTTTTATTCTGTATTATTATTGACATTTTAATTTCGGAATCCAGCGTAATATTCACGTTGGATGGTCGACAAAAATAAATTCGAATAAACGAAATATCTCGACTATAAATGTTTGAATATAAATAGGTTTGAAAAGTTTTCTCGCAAATAAAATATTTTACTCCCCAAAGATACGACTATTTGCTATTTACAACTTGAAAGAATATTTTACATAGCTGTGACCAATACCGGCGACCAAGAACCGTACCGCAAGTTAGATATCCATTGATTAGGAATCGATGCTGTATCCTTTAATTATAAATCGAAAGTGGCATGTAACTTCGTAGAATGTCTCACTTCATTTTACGTATTTTCCAGATTGCGTGTTCCAGCGTGAATAGTCGATTTGAAAACGTCACTTCGGTCGTAGATTTCTCGTTCGCCTTTGATTCCTTATGCAGAAATAATAGATTCTCGGAAGAATTTAATTAACGCAATTCGATCTTTGAATTAAATAAATCGTCAACCGTGGTTTCACCTATAGCCTGCGGTCGTTTGCATGACAGATTGAACGAATCAATTTCGTGTAGTTGTTCCTCGAATATCGACTATGAAACGGAATATCTAATGACAGTAATCGTCCCTGTCGAACGGATCTTCAATGTTCTACAATTGATAGGTCTGGCTAAACTCGATAGGCCAGTCTTTGGGAAGTAGTCGTGGAAAATACATTGAAACATTGAACATCTCGGCATGGATAGTACTCAATGCGAGTACTTGAGACTCAATAAGTACCTTCTATTTACGATCGGCATCTGGCCGTATCAAACTACTCTGCAAAGGAGTTTGGTTGCAATCGTTTTCATTCCCATCATTGTCGTTCAAGTGATTCTACAGGTATTGATGCACGTTGCGAAACAAATATATTCACAGTCAGATATTGGACTTGATTTATAAATATCTATATCTGCAGAGCTATTTCGTGCACTGCAACGAACCTCGAATTATTCGCACCTCGACTTATTCCACCGATTAATTACGTTACTCGGTGTATGCTCTGCTGTACGCCAAAACCTCGCGAAACAAATATCAACGTATCGAAGTAAATGCGCGTATTTTGATTTTCGTTCTGCTATCAAGTACAGCCTTACAAACGTTATATCTTAAATACTTTCGACATCCGATCGTCTTCGTGCTTTGACAGCGTAATAAAGTGGCGAACGATTCAACGAACGATTTAAAAAACAATATTTTTATCTACAAGATTCCCGCATTTTTGGCATACGTTGCTTGGTCGATTTTCCCTAGGAAATAAACGTTGACCGGAGCGCTTGAACTTCTTACAATTGTATGAAAATTGACAGTTAGGGCATTTTGAATATAACCGATAAATAGAAGATACCTTGAAACAAAGCGATTAAACATTTTTATTAGAACATCAATAAAAAAAGAAAAGAAAATGAGAACGAGTCTTTGCACTGTGTTTGCATCCGTACCTTTGAGAGGTGATCTACGGATATTATGACAAACACAGCTTAGGAAATAATCGTAAATGCTGCTTTATAATCGTATAATTGAAGTTAGAAGCGTGAACATACCTTACTATCACATATAGAACGAGCAAATACCGTTTACTAATATCTTTTACACGTTTCAACATTATATTCTGCGCGTTTTGCTTACCACGAAAAACGAATGCGAATGGTTTGTTGAAATAAACGAAGCCTTGTTACAATATGTCGCTATCGACTGTTACCAAAGCGCCACGATAGTCACCCGTGACCACCAATAAGATCAATTACATCATCGATTTATTATTATTTTGTCGTTATATGCTTCGAATAACAAAAATACTCTCGTGGCATTCCGAGCGAAACGTGTGATTTCGGCGTGGCAGTGAAAGTGTTAATAGTTGGTTTGCGCGTAACGATGCTTGAAAATTAGTACAAGTTGTGAGATTCGCGTAATTATTTCCATGCTATTTTACTTTGATGTACCCTGTATAGTCTGATACGAATGTAATAGTCATTATTATATGCTATATGTATATTATTAGGAAATTTTCATTTCCTTTGTCGTGGAACGTTTTACCGAAATATCAATCTTATTGGAATTTTCTTTTTGGAATATTCGTTTTTTTAGGGTGGCGGAATGGTGACTGCCATAACCGCCAACGACATAGACTCGTTTCTGGAAGGTTTCGCGCCTTTTATGATCAGTTTGATGTGCCTCGCAAAGTATATCAATTTCTTTTACAATTTCAAACAGGTAAGTTTGCCGCGTCTCTCGTGTCATAGTTAACGTTAACGTTCACGCGCAATTACACAGATGAGACGTTTGCTGGATATAATGCGAGAAGACTGGGAAATTTATAAAAAACTGAGAACCGAGTACGATCTTCTTTGTGGACAATACGCGATAGGGAAGAAAATTACTATCAGTTTCGTAGGTAAGGCGCTCTTGCAACTTGCGATACAGCGTTTAAAAGCGATTAATACTGTGAGTATCTCATACGTATTAACCTTCTAATAACATTTATATCAGTAACATATACGATACGATATATTAACATTTACGTCATCTGTCCTTAACTTAGATCAATTGTAAGAAAATTTGAATGTTCTAGAAACCTGAGAATATTTTATCCATTTCACTCTGAACCTATTACTTGATCGTTCGAACATGATATCTACGTATTTATTATTTTTTGCTCTTTGGCTTTAGTTTTCCAAATTTTGTGTTCGCTTATTCTGATCTTACTTTTTACCGAACGCTATATAAATTCTGTTCAAACTTTTGATAGATAAACTTTCATATCGCAAGCATTTTTTAAGATTCTCAAGGTATCCGACGACTCGTGTTAAAATTCTTTCGAAATTACTAGATCGGGATCGAAATTACTAGAAGATTTTATACCGAGTTGCTATTATCGTTAAAATATTCTAAATCGATTTAGAAGTTTCAACAAATAACGCTACGTACAGTAACTGGCATAATTGATATCGACAAATTGAAATTGCACGATACGCGTGTTATTTCTTCAGAAAAAAAAAGAAAGAAAAGAAAAACAGAAAAAATGGGCAAAACTCGATGAGCTGTGGAATTTGTTAGATTCTTCGGTATATGAGAACTTTGTCTCGCGTCGCTCGAAATCCAAATTTTATTTGGCGAAAATAACTATGAGAAATACATTTTACGAAATTTACGAGCGTCGAAGAAAGTAAGAAAATTGGAAAAATAAGAGAAAAATGAAGGGGAAAGGAAAGCAGACGAAACGATGCTTTCGAACTTCCGCAACTTTAATTCGTAACGTTGACCACAGCTTTCTTATTCGGATTAATAACACCGTTTGCGGCGATGCCATTGCTGCTGAATGCAGCTGACGCTTTAGGACTCTGCAATATATCCGACGACCGTCCGTTGGCGTTTCGCGTTGAACATTTCGTCGACGTGGACAGATACTACTTTCCTCTTCTGGTGCACTCGTACATTGGTACTTTAGCGTACACCGCAATTGTTTTGGCTATCAACTCGATAATAGCTGTCTACGTTCTACACGAGAGTGGACTTTGCGAAATTTTAAGGTAACCGTATTAACCGTACAGTTTAGTTGTCCCCTGTCACGTAAATTTCATGAAACTTTCGTTGTTAATACGACTACGAGTAGGGCGAAAAATTGACAAAGGTCGCGATAGTATTTTGATGTCAAAAGTGGTATGGAAAAGTAAGGTGGAATTGAGAAATAAGAGTAAGTAGGATCTGCGAAAAATTGTTGGAAAGTAAGAATAGATATTTATCAAGCAATCAATAGTGGTCTCTTCGAGTGGTGAGGTATGCACGTATATTTGTGCAGGCAAGAAGTGTATAAATCTGTATATTTCTGACGAATTCCTCAGATTAATCTATGGACATTGAAAGGGTTAATAACTATTTAACGAACAATTCTGAATTTCTGAAATTAATCTCAAAGGTTTCTACGTTGTGACTCGACGTTACATGTTACATGTTGTCGACGTTTTTGATGTTAGCCGATTTAGAAACGAGATTTCAACGTTTAATACGAATGCGTGTATAATACGATTGAATTGATTTCTCTTATATGTTGATCGAAAATTTCGAGATCTTTTCCATACTTTCTCGAACGATTACGATAAGCTACGAACTCCTGCGAAATTTGTGTTTGTATCATAGTTTAGAACGTTTAGAGTTTTTCAAATTGTCACGCACGATTAGATAAACTAGCTAACAGGAGACATTGCCCACGATAAAATCTCGTGTTTTTGATACGAATCGAAAGAGCGCTCTACGAAGCTGGTAAAAATATTTTGAAAAATGCTATCGCAACCGATTTAGCAGTTAGCTCCATTTGTCGTTTATTAACTTTCTTTTATGAGAAGTAAATTACAAAGATTCATTTCGTTCGGTGAGTGCTTGTTGTCACATCGTAATCGAATATTATTTCTTCACGAAGAGAAGCTCTATGCGTTCGTTCGAAAATATTCTAACGGATAAAGCGATAAAAATTCGCAAAAATAGATGCAACTCCCAAATTAATCGCTAGACAGCAGATATTTATCCATTTGTAGTATGTTCGACTTCAAAGCTGCAAAGAGCGTACATAAGACGGAAAAATCTACGAAATATGCAAAGTATAGCACTTGCTATGATATTTAGAGCGAATAAAACGATCTTTTCTTTTTCCTCTAATCGTAGTCATAAAAATATAAAATTACATAAATATCCATAGTCTGCTGATCGTCGATAGTATCGTTTAAAACATTTTTGTCAACGTTGTACAATCTTTCAAATACTCTTTCAATCTGTATCGAACGATTAATGCAATTGCATCCTGAATCAATTAATGAGTTCCTTATGAGAAGATAAACGAAGAACTCTTTTGATCGTCAAATTGTTAATGGTGAAATCGTAACTGTTTAGATTCAAGCTAGAAAACTTCGTGGAAAGCGACGTGATGGACGTGAAACTACATGCCAATAAACGCGATGATAAATGGTATCAGAATGCCAGGGACTGCGTACTATTGCACAAACACATAATCGAGTCAGTATTATTAATCGTCTCAGATTCGCGTTCTTTGTCGCGTTTCTCTTCGTTTCTAAGTGTTTCCAATGAAATAAAAATATCGATCTTTACATCTGTCCTTCGCTAATCAAGATTCGCTAATATACTCGAGGACGCGAATACAACGTCTTACTTGCTTCAGATAGGATTCAGCATGATTTGCGTAAGCTTCACACAGTTCCAGGTCGGTTTCCAATTCGGATCGAGTTAATTTTATCGTTTGTCGGCAAGACGATATATACGTTAATTGTTTGTCATTGCGATTAGGCGGTAATAAACGTACAAGAAAACGCAGCCTTGGCTTTTAGATATATCTCGGTGACGATTTCCTTGCTATGCGATCTTCTGTTCGTAAGCTGGCCAGGACAACAGCTGTCGGACTCCACCGAACGTATATTCGAATTTACGTAAGGATTTTTCTTTAACCTTTTTCTATCCATTCACTCTCTTCTAGCGAACGATAAGCGCCGAGGAAGGATCTGCGTTAATTAAACGCGGAGTGTCTCGTAGTTTGGCATGCAAATTTTGTCGGTACGTTATACGAGTAAAATCAAGGACAAAAATGTTGTACGAAAGTACTTGGAATTTGAGGCTTTGGTAAAAAGTTGCGATAGAAATATGAAACACGAAGACAACGATACTTTGGCTATAACTTTTGCGATATTTTCTCTCTGATTTCGCGTCATGCTAGATTTTGACGTGCAGCTAATATTAGAAAAATTAAAAGTGAAACTTTCGATGAGAATGTTCCACTATCTCGTGTTACGTTGGAAAGCTTGTTAATTATATATATCTTATGCATTGTTTAAAAACGATTGAACAAATGACGATAGTTTATCTTATTCGTGCTTCGCTTTTTAGTATCTTCGATATGAAAAAATATAAGAGAGACGGATAAATAAATTATTTAATCGTCGTAGATCGCATGGAAATTTTAACTACAGATGGTATATAAACAAATTAGAGAATTATTCTTTCGTAGTATATCAATTTTAATAGTAGGACATTTATAATCGTGCCAATTTCTTTCCTTTCTCAGTGGTAAATTTCATGTTATTTAATAGAGTTTCATGTAGTAGTCAAGTAGTTGATCACTTGATAAGTAGAATCAGATTATGTAAATTAAAGTAGAAATTGTAGATTACACATGAAAGATTCAAGGGAACGTACGTATTTTCAGAACAAACGGCAAATGGTATCTATCGTCGATTAATTGCAGGAAGCTTTTAATGATGATGCTATCGAAAAGCATAACGCCTCTGAAATTAACAGCCTACAAATTCTACACTTTAAATTTAGAGAGTTTTAGTGCGGTAAGATCTATTTTCTACATTGATCATTCCCTAAGTCGTCATGAAGTCGTTCCCAAATTTAATGATCATTCAGTATTGACAATCAAGTAACGTAAATCATTGTTCGTTTAATTAACATTCATTTAAGAAAATCTCGTAGCTGATTTTTATTTACACAATGATTCCATCGAAAACATCCATTTTCAATGCTGCTACTTTATCAAATATTATTTCTGTATGTATTGTACATATGTATAATATTATTATCTTCAGACACGAAGCAGTTAATTAAACTATTTACTACGTTTTTGTTATCTTTCGCGTTTTAAGGTTGCACGAACATCATTTTCTTACACCATGGTTTTATGCTCCATTCAATAATTATCAACCAACGAACGATGATTATTAACGATTTGCAAAGAAGAAAGAGAGTTTATAAGAACAATGTAAGCGTCTGTTGCCATGAAAGAAGCTTAGGTATCTTAAGGGTGACTGAACTATGTACTTGAAATAAAAAATAGTCTAATTGTTACTCTTTCGATTTTCTTTTAATTGCTATTTTGTTTTTTACTCGTTAACCGAACATTATGCTTTCAGCTTAATCCTATTTTTCTTCGATTATTTCTTTTACAATATAATTTTAGATACCACGCGAATGTACTTAACGTAGATATATTGGGTTGTCAACTCAATACGTAGTTGGTTAATTAATTAATTAATTCCGCCAAAGATCTTGTAATCTCTGTATAATTTTTCAACATACGTTTATCACCTTATTTCGTACTTTCTTCACGCTCTGACGAACAAACGTCAGGATATTAAGGGTTACCATAGTTCTGCTTGCCATGACCGATTCCACTATACGTCCACGCACATGTTGCCCTTTGGATTCATTCCGCCCTTTGAAGATTAAAATTGCTCTCCGATGGTCAACGTCATAGACTGTGACGAGTCGTTAACAAGTTTTTATCGACATTCGAATGACTTGTCCGATAGATAGGTGAACGAAAATCAATTAAGTCCAGGTGGGAGGTGGGGCGCGTGCCGAGCCTCTGATAGATCGGCGGTGCCGGTTTCGTTGTCGACGATCCATTTTTCTCGAAAAGGAATCGGCCCCCGGCAGCCATATGGCACGCCAAACATACGGTTCGTTTCGATAAACGTGGAACACCGTTCGCGCATCTTTCCCTTTTTCTTCCGAAACGTAAGATTCGGCAACGCGAGCTTCCAAGCTTGGTCGATCGAAATTATCGAATTATCGTATAATACAATACGACGATTATAAAAATGATAATCGAAGAACGCTCGTAGAAAACGCTGTAACTGCGAACAAGAAACAACTTTTCCAGGTCGAAGGGAAAACTTGTGCATCGACGTGGTCCAAGTTCATGGAAAAGAAAAATACCTTCTGATCGCAAAGAAAACTCGATGTTCCATTCGCTTAACGCGCTTTACCGTCGTACGAACGTTGCTCGCGAATTTGGCGAACGTGGTCAGCGAGTTTCGATGTTTCTGCCGAATCGTCGTTCGAACGCCGCATTGTGCGAGCGTCTTCTCCCACCGATCGGTAGGTTGTCCGGCCAATTTGCGTCCTTGCCGGGTTAACGGACTCGAATCCTTGGAAGGACTGTACGCGTACGACCGAGCGTTCACGGGACAAAGTTTTTTCCCATCGGTCGGGCGTCTTTATCCTGAAATCTGCCGCGCTAGCCAGGCTAACACCTTGCGGCTCTTTTCGTCATGCGCCCTAGTTGCTCGTTGGCGCAGGGCACGCGCCGTGCCAGGGGCCCCTTTCACAGGGGTAGATTCCAGTGCGAGATGGATATCGCTAATCGTCTCAAGGCGATTCGTCCCGTGCAACGACCGTTGCATTCTGATACGTTCCCCTCCATTTTGCCCGTACGACCAACCATGGGTCGTACGCTATTTAATTAAGTTAATTAAACGAATTGAAACATACTGGAATTTTGATTGTTCGAAAGATGGCAGGAGGAATACTACGTTCGTTTTTACTAATTCGCAACGTTATTTCAGATACTTTTTAGAATGGGTCATTTGATGCGTACGTATGTTGCATGCTGTACGTGGAATATGGAATATACAGTATGCGACATGTGAATAGACGGAAGATTAAAAAGTGGCATAATTTTACGAAATTGAATTATGATAGTCGAGAACGATGAATGTATGATATAAATCAGACGATCGATTCTGGAAAATCGAGTTTATTTTGGGAATAATTAAATTAAATACAATAACGATTAGTAACAAATTTTATGCAAATTTTGTAGTTAAAAACGAGCAATGACGAGTGTGCGCATGGAACGAACTGGCTAAGGGACAGTCTTCGCGTAGACGGAATAAGAATAAAATAGTATAGTCGTCGACAACCAAGCGATTGACGCGATTTAAATACCAAAGGAAGAGACAAAAGGATTTGATTTGATACAAAAGTTACGCATGTAACTACGCAAGTACCGATTAAAAATCTTCTTTCGTCCACGACATATTTCACGAGATTAGGAAGACGGTGCAATGTACGATACGCGACGACTATCAACTAAAAACCAAAGACTATACAAAAGTATACAATAGTGTAGACAAGTAGTCAGCGTGTAGATTTCATATTACAAGGAGATTATTAGAAAGACGATGCAGTGTACGATACACGACTATCAACTAAAAACCAAAGACTATACAAAAGTATACAATAGTGTATACAGTGTATATCGTACAACTGTCCACAGTAGTCAGCGTGTAGATTTCATATTACAAGAAGATTATTAGAAAGACGATGCAGTGTACGATACACGACTATCAACTAAAAACCAAAGACTATACAAAAGTATACAATAGTGTACATCGTACAACTTGACAAGTAGTCAGCGTGTAGATTTCATATTACAAGGAGATTATTAGAAAGACGATGCAGTGTACGATACACGACTATCAACTAAAAACCAAAGACTATACAAAGGTATACAATAGTGTACACAGTGTATATCGTACAACTTGACAAGTAGTCAGCGTGTAGATTTTTAGATCAATTAAAAACCAAAGACTATACAAGAGTATACAACAGTGTATATCGTACAACTGTCCACAGTAGTCAGCGTGTAGATTTCATATTACAAAGAAATTCTCTGAAATGCTGTCGATAATCAAAGAAGAGCGAGCGAAAGCTAAATTTTACAAGCAATGTTAAAATTAAGAATGATCCTTCTTCTTGAACGAGTAGATTCGGGGATATTTAGAACGTAAGAGTAGAAAATAAGAAAAATCCCTGTGCTCATGGATATAAGATCGCAATAGGTGAAAACCGACAAGCAACTGTTACTATTGTTACTATTGTTATTTTATAATTTTCTTTTGTTCGTCACCGTAGATAATTGCTTCTGGAGGAATTCGAACGTTAACAACGTTTACATCATGTCTTGTACGTAAGTATACCGATACGAAAAGCCATACATATTCGTCTCTAGTAATTTTTAACGTTATTTCAGATATCTTTTAGATGATAGGATTTATTCTATGTATTTTAAATACATAGAATATTTGTTGTATTTAATATTCGTTGAATATTCAACGCAGGTGTAATTGCTCCCGGAGGAATTTGAACGCTTGAAACGTCGCAACGACTCATCGACGCGCGTAAATACACTAGCTCCTCTTCGTCTTCGCTTCTTTTACGACTATTTTCTATTTGCAGCGACAAACAAGATTCACATATTATTGCTTATTGTATTTCCTCCATCAAGAAGACATCTGTCGTCCGATCGATGCGAAGGAGCGAATCAGCGAGACTTTCTATCCTCCGAATTGTAAATGATGCAAAGGGCGGAAAATTGGAAATTCGAAGTAAATTATCACCGTGGAATCCACTCTGCCAGTTTTGGATCGGCGTTTGATATTCTTTACGAATAATAAAAAATGTTTCCTCGTTGTCATTTGTACGCTTCGATGCGATTTTAAATACATTTCTCGACTTTTTAATCGTTTTGAAACGTAACAAATTATACTTTGTGAAACGCAATGAAATAAGAAGAATTACTTATAATTTATCCTAATATAAACTACGACGCTTCGTCACGAACAAGTCGTCGATCAAAAGAAGATTACCGAACGTCCTTCTCTATCAGCTCAGATAATTTTGTATACGATAAACCTATGTCGAACGCGTTCCTCGCAAATTGTACATATTCTCCGTGTATATTTGCATATTTTATAAACATCCGCGGTCTAATCACCAGTGTCTCCATAGCGGAGCCAATAGAATGCAAAGGGTCGATAAGAGTCACCGTATTACGTGGCTGTCTCGCGATCTTCGCTCGTAAACAGTCTGCCAATTTTTGTGCGTTTATGGCAAAGTGCGAAGGTACAGAAACGCGTTCGAAAATATAAAGAATATTCGTACGTTACAACGCTACTTCTATCGCTGGCGTATTGCACATTGCACGACCGCAAGTTCGTCCAAATCCAAAAGGAAATATGCGACTAAGGACTGGAACTCAACTATTGGAATATGCAAATAAGAGGATAAGTATCGTGCAATAAAATAAAAAAAGAAAATATAACGCGATGTTTAACGAACGAAACGAATTTCTATTCGGATTCCGTTTGAAAGTATAATAAAAATAGAACGTATAAAAATAGAACGATATAAATAAAAATCCATCAAATCCTCGGTTGCAAGTTTCTCCGACGTTTGCTCCTTAAACTCTCGCCGCGGATCACGCAGCATCGAACGAAATTTCAATCAACAGGTACGCTCGCTCCTCGCGTGCCTGTTATCTAAATCAACAGGTTACTTCTTCCGCCGTTCTTCGGCAAGCGTTTAGCTGCTGTGTTATACGGCGGACCGATAAAGGGCTCGGACACAGGAAAGAAGAAAAGGAAGAACGCGAGCAGGACGAGCGCGAGTCGTGGTGGTGGGTTTCTGCGGGGTAAAACGGTGCCGGCGAAGACAAGGAGAGGGTAGATGCAGAAGGAGCCAGAACGGGCCACCAGGTGCACCTACAGAATGGACATAAAACGAAGTGGGAACCATATGTTGATGCGGTGAAGGACGCCACGGCACGCGCCACACTCAAACTCCAGCTTTTACGTCGCGAGCATCGCTCACTTACTCCTCTCCTTGTTATTGTTGACACCGCTGCCGTTGCTCGATGAAACGACGAAACGATCCCGGTGCTTCGCGTACTTCGCGTCTTTTTAGAATCGCTGCAAGTACAGGAAAATACGAAGGCCGATGGGCGACTGCGATCGATGCTGACTTTTCGATCGACAACCACGTGTTATTTTAAACGATGACTTTAACGTTTGCTGCCATAAGACGGAAGACTGCCGAAGGTGGATGACCGAAAAGACATTCGTCGAAGCTTGGTATTTCGATACGAGTGAAACGGTAGTTAAATTGTGTTTTAGTTTAGTCGAATCTCGTTGGGTAATTGTAACGAACGTTGTTGATTCCACACGATCGAATCTCGTAACATGTGAAACCGGCGCACTATCGAGACTATTCTGTGATCACGGTGTAAATATATCGCCAACGTGGAAACCTTGTCGATTAGTATTTTCACGAAGCGAAACAAAAGTGTTTCCATAAAGTGGAAAGTAAGTGGAAGAAGAAGAAGATTAGTCGTCGATCGTCATAGGGATCCTACAGAGCTTAGGAATTCTTCAGATTCACCGCTGTTGAGAGGAAAGCGTTGCACGGAAATTCGATGGGACAGCAAAGAATTCCATCAAGATCGTCTTTCGAATTGTCGCGAGATTTCGCGTTTGTGTTGAGAATTAATCTGTTTTAATGAGATATCGTTGGAAAGTAGCCAAGCGAGGAAAAGGATGGCTCTACTGTCGAATCACCACGAATACCCAGTCTCTACCGAAATCGTAACGACCACGTCGTACCCGACGACCACGAGGACTTACGACACTTTATATCCGTCGCCGTACAATTCCCCGAATTACGATCCTATCAAGGTTGCATATAGTGAGAATTACGCGCACAAAGGTGAGATCACCCCGCAGAAAGGAGCAGAGACGATCAATTATGGGAAAGAGGTAGTTGCAAAATATTCGAGAACGCCGGATTCGTACGAAAGAAGCTCGTTTAGCGTTCTGACACCTGTAACGCCTCAAAGGTAAGTTGGCATTTTCGCTTCGAGTTCTACGAATATTTCTCGCCGACTCGTCTTTACGATACATCTCCGCTAGTTGCGAATCAGCGTTTCGTATATTTGTCGCGTATTATCGTAGCTTTGTACGGACCAAGTAGCAGTATACGTTTATGCGAAACGAAAGTCGTATATAATCGTTTGAATGGAATTCGGTCGAAGTTGAAGATTCCTACAATGTTTTTTATTTCGACAGATATCGAAGGAAATTTCATTTGAACAAGTTTGGTAAGTGTAAGTGATTTTCCTCGTCATCTTCGTCCAGCTCTCGTGTAGCTGCCTTGTTTCTATATATATATATATTCTATCGATAGTCCAACAACGACTTTATCGCAATCAAACGGCACGACAAAACGTTTAATACGCTTGTTCTATCGCACTTAACTTGTAAAATATAAACGTAATGTATAATTATAATTATATATAATTATGAACGCTAATGTCATTTCGAGCGTGAAATGACATTAAGATAATGCCCAGTTTTGAAATCGTAACGCTAACGTTGTTAGCACAACGACTATCGAAATGACTAAATCGTAAAAACGACCTCGATAGTCCGTTACAACGCATGTGTATTTTACACGATATTAATACAGCTGGAGAACAAACGATACGAGGTAAATAATCGAAATAGCTATAGTGGTAACGTATATGAGAAGAATGTACAGCAGCATTTTTCTTGCGAATGCGACTCGTTACATGTTAATCACGTGGCTTGAATGATCACGTTATAATCGATATAATTTTGATAGGTACGAGCCACAGCACGCGATAAATCACACCGCTTCCCCGGGAACGATGCTGCACGAGGACAGTTCCGTGGAATATCATCCGCCAGCCTATTGCTACGAAACTCCGCCACAAGAACAAAAATTTCAAAGCCTGGATACCGGCAAGCCGATGCAAATGATGGTCGAGCAAAGAAGCAATTGTTGGGAACCTGTTACATCGGCGCAGGTAAATCTCAACGATCGTAGTACTTAATTGACAACATCTCGCGATTTTACGACCGACGAAAGTTGTTTCTGAAAAAAAATCACGCAAGATCGTATGATAAGATTGAACTGACGTGGCTATTAAGGGGGTATCTAGAATTAGAATGTTCTAAAACAGCGTCTTCTCGCGATTTTTTTTTTTTTTTTTTTTTAGAAGGCAAAGAAAGAAACGAAGTTATTGAATTTTGAGGTATGGTTTTTTTATACGTTTAAGGAATAGAAAAAAATTTGTTTAGAGTAAAAAAAAATTATGACAGATTTCTAAGCCTGTTTCATGGGCTGCAGTTTTCAACCGGCGTGAAAGTTCCACCTCGTAATTCTTGATCGAAACAAAAAACCAAAAAAAGGATTAAATTATTATATATTCTTCTTCCCGATGAATCAAAAAAAGGGCAGAAAATAGTGTGAAATTAAAAATTTTGGCGTGTTTAAGGAAAAACTGTGTTTTATAAAAAGAAGAAATAAACGTTAAGGTGCTGTGACAATTATTTCAATAAACTTTTTGACGAACTTATACGAATATATAAAACCATACCTCGAAATTCGATAACCACTTTTTTCTTTCCCTTCTAAAGAAAATCACAAAGAGACGCTGTTCTAATTCAGGACATCCCCTTAAGACGAAACACTGCGTACGCGGGAGTATGTAAACGCGTTTTACGAATGAAATTTATGAATAAATAAAATAGATCAAGTTTGGAGGCAAGGCGAAGATACGTGTGCGTAGAAATTCCAAGATATTTAATAGAGGAAAATATTTATATTAGCTTGTCCGAAAAGTTTCTTTCGTTTTACGAGGAAATAATAGACGCACAACGTTTTTTCTTTTATTTTGTCGTATTACGTACGATCACGATTACGTGACATTTCACAGACTTGGCTGCATTGTTGTAAAAAACACGTTTGCGAAAGAAAGGTATTATTACAAGAAATGTGGTGCATCTATCGTTTGCTTACAAATCGGCAGAAACTTTGGGAACAGCCTAATACATTTTTAAAATATCAAATATCTTGTAGTTTCTACGGGGTTTGCAATTAAGCGACCGCGGATTTTGTCACGCGCAATATGTGCATTATGGGATTAGTTTCAAATTCGTCGAACAACGTCGTATCTCGTTAGAGTGGGAATCGAATTTGCAAATTTTCTTGGCAAGCAGTTTGCACGATCGCAGCTCCGATTTTTTTCTATCACGTGTTAATTTCGATTCGCGCGACAGAAGCTATCGAAATTTACATGGCAGATTCTTGAAATCTCGTTTCAACGCGCGGTAAACGACGTAACTAATCTGAGCGAAGCTTCGTCTCGATACATCAACTTGTCGGATGGACGCGAGAGGCGAATAAAGGTTAACGAATTAACTGTCACGAATGAAAGATTTACATTGACGCAAGATGTGTAAATTGGTTTTGTAGAAACAAGTGTCGCCTACCAGCAGCCCTCGCAGAGGAAGACGACGCTCCAGGGAAATTCCGCCATCGCCAAGCGTGTTGAAGCGCCGGCGTTTGGCCGCGAATGCGCGCGAAAGACGTCGAATGAACGGTCTGAACGACGCTTTTGATAAATTACGCGAAGTTGTACCGAGCCTTGGGGCGGATCACAAGCTCAGTAAATTCGAGACGTTGCAAATGGCGCAGACCTACATCGCCGCGCTCTGTGACCTTCTTCAACGACACGATGGCAAGTGGCAGTGAGAAAAGAGATAACTGCGAAAAAGGCCAACGTTCCAGTATCTACGTTCTACGTATGTAAACTATCGCTTACAAGTATTTAGAAATGTATTTTTTACGTATATCAAAATATTTTCGAGCCTGGCGATCCCAACGTTGTGTTAACTTGGTGTTAACTAATTGGCGACGAAATTACGAATAAAACTGTAATCGTATCGGGTAATGATCGTTATAACGTAAAACGTACAAGTAATCTTCTGACAATGTGTTTAGATCTTTAAGTCTGCAGGGCAATATTTATTCTATTAATACGTGTTGTGTGTATTGCGTTCTTAATTAATTTCCATGTAATTCGTATTTTTTATTCGTGGATCGTACACGATTACGATCGCAGACGGCTAATAGTCCAAAGATATATTAGATAAACTTATATATATATATATAATTAAATTATTATTAAATCGTCTACTCCGTATTATCGTAATCTATTTATATCATTGCTGTTGCGATACATATCTAGTATCACTGCTAGTTTTCTGTCACGTTTGTAGAATTTAACATAGAGTTTCGTTTGTTTAATGTAAATTTATTCGATATTTTAGTCGATAAAACGCGCTAAGAATGATAGAAATAATGGGAAAGAGTAATTGAAGGAGTAATAGGATAATTTAAAAGATCGGTGCCATTACTGTAATACCTAAATAAATACTAATTTCATAGACATATCGTATTTATATTAAAAATTAATGCGAGATCGTAATAATTATTTATCTAATTTAGTTTAAGAAGCTTTCTAAACTTTTACTTATCACAACGTTCGCTCTTCTACTTCGATTTATTAGCTTGTCCGAAAAGTGTCTTTCTTTCGCAAACCTGTTTTTTACAACCTTTATACAAACTAAGTGTGCGAAATGTCGCGGTGTTTAGAACAAAATGGATCGTACGTAATTCGATAAAATAATATAAAACGGAAAACGTCGTACCTTCCATTATTTCTTCGTAGAACGAAACTTTTCGGACAACGTAATAGTTTATAAATTAACGTTCGAGAGCGATGCCAGCGACTCGTGCGTTTATTGTATATTTATATGTTTATCGTGTAGCTAGTCAGGAATTGGAAAAAATGCGATTTCGACGTTTATCGAGCTAGAAACAATAATATTTCGTACCGTCCATTTGATAGAATAAGTAATTCACGAAGCCAAAGAAGAATCGTTGAACGACGCGAGGATTCGAGGACGTCGAATAACCGTAAGTGATAATTTCTAGATTAAGTCGTTTAAAAGAAGATTCGTGTGAATATTATGTCATTATGTTATGGGAAATTTATATCGATGTAAACTATTGTAAATAAAATACTCGAAGATTCGAACGAAAGATTTTCTCGTGTTTTTGAAAATTTCGAAAATAAATTAAAAATGATAATCTCTTGTAAGTCGTTACGCATTACGTATATCGTTCAATATCCTCGTCCATGCAAATTTTTCCAAATCAAAGAACTGGCAGCTGTTTTAAAATAATAAAATAAATTTAAAGATAAATTTCGAAGCTTTGATAAATTAATCTTCAATAGGAAACTTTCAAAATTGTCAGTTTAATAGACCAACGATGAATTAATAAATTTGTATATCTATGCAATACGTGCAATTGCGCTCGCTAATATCTTGCCACGGAATCTAACGATAAATAATCATCGAACGAATAAATAAAATTTGCTTGTTCAAACAGTATACATACGTATTCATCGTGAAATCAACGTATACAATGTTTTGTACGTAATTAATAGAAGATGGCTGTTTCGCAGTTCGATCGTTGTATTTTCGACCAGTCGCGGGAAGCGCGTCAACGGGAGTCGTAAATTCCCGTTACGATTATAATAATCGACACCACGAACAGATCGATCCTCTTGTTTCTTTTGGGATAATAAAGCTGGTCTTTTGGGGTAATAATGATGTGATATAACACTACGATCAACAGGTTATAATATCTATATTTCCAACAATTTAGCGCAAGAAAGAATTACGCCGTGGCGTAAGGTGTACGTGTCGTAGACGATTGTTTGATGGGTGAAGATCCGATAGCGAGACGCTGACTGTTCTCGAGTTAGAGAATCCGTGTGGAGATGCGGACTGATCTATAGACGAGATCGAGTCCGAGTAGATACGTTGATGTTGCCCGGATGTAGTAGAAGCAGTCCGAGATTTGATCGATCCGTAGATGACTCGGCTGTTGTCGACTTGGTACCGGAGTATTGACCGAACTAATGTCGTGAAATCCGTTCTCGTGTTATTCTCGAAGGAAAACTCGGTGTAGGTGTGCTTTTTGAACTGAGAACGCGGATTCGTTGTTCGCACTTTTCGTTAGAAAAACGATCCGCCATGACCATTGGTTATAGCCAGCGTTAATAATCGAAGATAGGAAGATAGGAGAAGGAAGTCTCCTGTCAACGTGGACGTCATTGCTTATGGGAAAAACCTACTTTCCCGTTAGACGAATATCCGCTTTCTCCGTAATTTGCAAGAGCGTGCAACCTAAGGATTGTTCGAAGGACCAACCGTAAATCGAAAATACTTACAGGATTATAAATTAAGTTAAGAGGATCCTGTTTATGGTGGTTCCTTAGGTTTATCGAGGGTCTGTATAACGGTGCGTGGGCTCTGGCGGCCAGACCGCGAGAGACATCGCACGGACCATTTCGCGTGACGTAACGCAACGTAAACAACGTTTCGTATCTAATTAATAGAAGATGGCTGTTTTGCAGTTCAATTGTTAATAGAAAGCGCATATATAATATGACATAGCGACGTTACTACGTATAAGATAGGAATAGCGAGAAAAATAAACCGAAAGACCGGGATCTTTTGCGATTCATAAGGGGAACGATAAAGATATTATCTACAGAATTTCCAAAGTAACATTAGGCAGGTTGCCCTGTCGAAGTCTTGGAATTTCGTTCGTTTGAAATTAAAAAGCAACATTGGTTGGCGAAGGAACGGAAAGAAAAGGATGACAGCGATCGGCAATCCTTTTTCATGCGGCAGATTGGCGAGATTGAAAGAAAAAAACGTCTGTTTGGAGGTGCGTGGGCGGACAGCGGCACGTGCCGCACAATAGAGCTCGTTAGCAGTTTTGCATGGATTCTCTCGTTTTTCTTTTTCTCCAAACGGAGATCCACCTTTCTGTAATAAATAGGGATTCCTTCCAATCTTAGATGCTCGATGATCGTTAATTACTCGGATGGACACGTACCACGACTGATATACTTCGCGAAGGCTAAAACGAGATCACGAGATTCCTGAAAATACATGGAATGGGGTAAAATTCAGAACTAAAATGTTGGTCGAGTAGAGATAAATTGAGAAAAATAATTTGTTCGTAGCACGTGTACGATTCACTCCGATATAATTTACTTGATTCATCTTGCATTTTTTCGTGATTCTCGATCGATTAACGAGTGATCTTTTACGAGCGATTACTACGTCGGTATTCGGTTTTACATTGAAATTTTTAATCGTCGTCGTTAATTTTCAAGTCTCAGCAAATACGTACATCGTGCTGGTCGTGTATTTTCGACTTTCTCAAAAGTTGCAACCAGTAAAAGCATATAAACCTACGTGTGAGAGATAATTAGAAACATTTTAATCGATCTTGGAAGATCGATCGTTCGATCAAATCAAAATTGCAACTGTTAAAACTATTTACGTAAACCGATATTCTCAAAAGTCGTAAAGCTCGATCTGCTTATTCCAGTCGTTGATACGATAGTACATGATTAAAACAAAGTTGGAAATAAATTATATTTATTCGCGATTTTATTTATCACCTTCCCTTGGAGTTATGCGAATCGAACAAATAACGATAATCGTACGGGCAAAACGCGTATGTACCAATTTCTACATGAAATTAATGTCGATAATAATGAAGATAGAAAGGAGATCGAGCAAAAGGCGAATCGGTATAGCAGAGGTATCATATTTTCGTAAGATCTTCGATATGAAAGCGTGAAAGTGTAAGAGCGAAGAAACGCGCGTGCGTATGCTTTTTTCTGTCGATGAAGATTTCGTGGAAATTCGACTCGCTGTCAAACAGACGTACGCCTGGACGTTGCGTGTAATCGAATTAGCGACGCGAACGAAGAGTGACAAAAGAGTACGATCGTGAAATTTCTGAAAAAGACAACGCGTTTCATTTGCGAGCTGAACGCTGAAACGACGTTCGACTGACAACTGAAACGTGTGTTCGATTTAATGGAGTACGCGGGAAAAGAACAGAGCAGAGAATTCACCAGACGAATTTGACCGAGCTGAGGGCTGGAGTTTGGGCGTGACCAAAAGTGGTCTTTTCGAAATTGCTATTTCAGGTAAAATTCGTGCCGCTTACGATCTTTCACGCTGGTTTATTCGACGACACAAAACAGCAATTTTCGCACTTCTCTCGTTGTTGACTCTTTGGCGTGTAATCCGATTGTAGTTTTTCGCCGATCGATCACGGTTTGTTTTCTCCTACACGCGGAACTGCGTTAAATTTGGAGTAAGAATATGGAAAATGTTATTCCAAGTAACCAAATTATTCTCTTATCTAAACGGTCAACGTCGTTCTTTGTGGAAAAAAGGAACGTTCCTTTTCGATTTAATATCTTGCAAATCAGTTTAAGATGCTTCAACTCTGAATACGAGACGTCAACAGAGGATTTTCATCGATTTTCGTCTCGATACTTTTAAATAAACGTCTATTTCTTTTAACCTATCGTTTGTATCTCTAATAATACCGATAACTTCGATTAGCTTTGTTCGCATTGATCAGAAACGTCTATGTGGATAGAATTAACACCGTAGAATTGCAAAATATTACTGGAAATTAAATTTCAATGCATAAACGATTTGCGTTTATAAATATTTCTTCCATCGTTGATATAATCTGGCATCAAATCGAGCCACGAATATGACCCTTCTTTCATATTTGCTTTCTATTCAAATAAATATTTTTAAAATCTCTTAGATACGTATCTGCGTAATTCTGCATTTAATAAGATATTGTTCGCGTGTAATTATTTCGATGCAACGATGTAACGAGAGATCGGCAACATCATCTTTTTAAACCTTCGTTATTTCTCGTTGCAAGTAAAATATTCATCTTTTTTTATGTTATTTCTTTGAACAGTAGTCCTTACTATTATTCCAGATAACTTTTCAATTGGACGTTGTTTCAAATGTTTTAACACCACGAAAAGATGTTATTAAGAATATTTATTACACGCGAGGATGTCGTTACGTCCTTTCCTTAAATCTCAATGTACCGGCAACGTTTGGACAAAGGTGTAAATTACAACGTCGAAATAGTTGGGCAGCAATTTGTTCATAGAGGGGAGGGAAACAGCAACGAAAGGGCGGTTTCAGAGCTAAACTAGCGCGCGACTGACGATTCTTCGGCAGAAATTACACCCTAATTACTGCAACGTGTTGTTTGGTAACTAGCCGTAGCCACGGTCATAAGTGCACGGCATCTTGAAGGAAGAACGATTCGTTCCACGTTTGCGAGACCGTGCGTACCATTGAGAATTTTGTGACACCTCGCTATCCTTATGGTGTCAAAGCCAGCACCCTCTATGGAATTACGATTCCAGCCACCTGACTCCGTGTCGAAAGATTTTGCCACCGCTCTTTCTCTCTCTCTCTCTCTCTCTCTTTTCGACCGCAAAACTCGTTAACCCTTTTCGTGATGAAAACTCTCGTTGACCTTACCCGCAAGAAACTGGAACCTATAGGGGTTTGTGTTGGAAAAATCTAGTCTGACCTGGCTTCAGAGAAATAACACGGTCGAAATTCGTCTCGAGTACTCCCATGGCGCCGTGTTTCTTAGTTTTCTTTTTTTTTTTTTTTTCGGAATCCATTGTGTTTGTCCGGATTAACGTAGACTTTCCTGGAATCGAGGGAGCGGAAAGAATCGAAGGGAGGAATCGAAGTTACGATTTCCGAAAATGGCACGGTGTTCTGTTCGTATAGTTTTGTAGAGAAATTCGAAGCAATCCGAGAGAGAGTAAATTACCGAAAGTTGCGAGTTAAGTGCAAAGATAAATTTTATTGTATCCTAGATAGGTAGATGGAGATTTCAATTCGTTTATGGAATATGTATAGATGTAAGAATATACAGAACGCATATAATTCGCGCGAAAGTATGAGATATCCGAGATATAGTAGATTTTTATTCACCAACCCCTTTGCCTAACTATCCTTCCGGTTTGACCTATCTTTTAGTCCATTCACTAAGAATCTTTCGTCCAAGTGGCATTTTTTCAATTATATTCGTAAATTATATTTGCAGATATATAACATAACCAGAAAATAAACCTGTTTTAAGTTTGTTTTCATCACGGATATTAAATAGATTATAGAAACTGAAAGAATTCTTTCTTACACCTTTCTCTAGTAAGGTATAAAACGCGTAGTTACGCTATAAGGCAACGAGACAGCAATTTAGATAAAAATGGGATGGCGTTAAAAACAAGTTGAAGAACGAAAAATTGTCAAAAGATGAGGTCAAACGTCGCGTCGACCGTTCATCGATAATGAATTAAACTTTCGTTGGAAAGAGTGAGAAAGGAGAAGAGAGAAAAACGCCTCAAACATGTGTTGAAAACACCAACACGTATATGGTAGAGTAATTAACTCCGGGTGTGTTATATAAACACACGGATTTTCTCTTCTCGTTCAAGTTTGATAACGCGTGGTGACGCACACATGCGCAAGTATCAAATCAGTTGAATTAAAAGTCATCACACACACACACACACTCCAACCCAATCTCGGAACGTTTTTTGAAGAACATCAGTGCGAAATAATGAAGAGAGGAGAGGCCAATGGTCACTGCCATTCGAAACCTATCATTCCACACACTTGGTGAAAAAACGCGATAAAGACGACCACCAGTGTCACGAAACACCGTTGGTGACTAAAGAAAGATAGAGGAAAGAGGTGCTTCATTGAGAAAAGTCGTTCGATGTAGATGTCGACGCCTCGGACCCCACCAACTTATAACGTTCGAAATCGTTATTATATAGAAACTCGTACACAATGCGACCACTAGCGAGAAACCAGTTGCACTTTCTGCAACACCTATGTACTGCAAGGAAGTCTGGTACACTCGTTAGCCTACCGCTAGGCGCAACAATAACGACAACCGCAGAATTCGCCGTACCTTTCACAGACTGGATATCGCAAAGGTGACAAACGAGGACGATCGTTAAAATTCTAGAAGCGTAATACGTAGAAATGATATTTCTATCGACAAATGTTTGAATAGGACGGGAAGCAATTACGAAACGATCCTTTTAATTAGTTAGGGAGATAAGCGCGATACGAGCGGTTCGCAGGCTAAGCTAATTAACTTCGTATTTTGAGATTTCTTGAACTTTAGTCCCGAACCACTTGCTTCGTACTTCTATCGCGCAATTTCATCGATCTTTTCTACTTTTTGTTTCGGACAGTTACTCGATTTTACAAACGGGTGGCTCGTTGATTTTACCCCGATGCTACGTATCGCTGTTTTGCTCTGACAGTGGTACAACTCACGGAAAGCAAACTCTGGTGGCAGAGTGGCGTTTCAAAATTTACAAAGAAATCTTCGCTAGTTATTTCAACGACTTGGCGCAAGATATGACACTACTCGCGAAAGCAGTTCAACCTTGTACTTGCAGCGTCACGAAAGATGAGCCAGGGTTGTTGCGATACTAAGGCCAACTAGATAGCTATAAGCAACAATTTTATTCTCAGACGCGTAACCGATCACGTTATAAATATATCCCTTTACACGCTAAAAATGCGAACATAATGCTTCTATCCGCTAAAAGTAAATTTGAAATCGTTCGGGCTGCGCCGAAGCAAAGCAGCGACGCATACTTTCAGACGAAATCTTCGCAATGTCCAAGTAAATGGAAAACGTGGAACGTTTCATTAAGAAATTCGTCCATTTCATGCGCAACGTGTATCAACGCGTAGCAACACGAGAGATCGTTGATTTCTTGCCACCGCAGCTTTCCACGCCTAACCATCGTCATCCTCCTAAAGTCTGCGGTGTGTCTCACGGTGTGCTGAAACTGCTGAAAGCGTCGCCTAAATTACGCTTCGATTAGGGTGATGATCCCGAGAATTCGTAATATCCAGTTGTATTATATCGACGCAGGTATTCGAGCAACCGCAGAGGCGTCGTGATGCAGCGACAGAAGTAGACGCCAGGAGAAAAAAAGTTGGCGGCGAAATTGCCGAATTCACGGTAGGACATCGGCAAGAGCGAAACCATGCATCGTGTAGTTATTACAGTTTTAGAAAAAAATTAGACTGGACCGCGTGTCGACAGAAACGCAAATGCTCGCCCGCTTTCAATGCAAAACTCGTATCTCTTTCCTTTCTCTATCGTCGATCGACCTCTTGTTCGCGTTTTTCGTCTCGTCCGTTCTTACGTAACCGTGATTCTTCGACGCGTCAGTTGCTCGAAAATAAGAAACTCGAAATCTCTAACGTGTAACCACCTCCGAGCATGTAACAAATCCGATCCTTCGACAGTAACATTTACAAAAGAGAAAATTTGTTTTTTCATTGACGATCCACCGAAACTTTCACATATTATTACTTCGCACATATTGTTACAGATATCGTGCGTAGTACGATGTTACGAAGACAAAGTCATAGAATCTTCAGCGAAACCAATTGCGATTATTTCATCGTGAAGCATCGAAACGCAGGTTTCCTGTCACGATGTTATAGTTGCATTCGAAGGTAAACGTATTTCAGTTATTTATACCTGTCGTAAGAATTTTTAATCCAAAGAGCGCAAACTTGATGGCAGTTTGAACTTTTAGATGGTTTATAAAAAAGAGATGAACGCTTTATGTGTAACTTTATGTTTAAAGTGCAGCCCCTGACTCCGTGCAGATTTTGATAGAAATAGACGTCGTGTCGCAGCTAAGCTACGCCGTACAGCCGTTTCAGGTACGTACCATTGGTAATAATTTTCGTAAATTAAATATTGATTCTCGCGTAATGTCCGCTCGTATTAATACAAAAGGCTTTTAATAGGCGTATTTACTTCCGATAGAAAGATAAATATCACCGCCGCGGATGAAGATTTGCCTCATTAAAGACACCAATTATTGTTTAATCATCGGCGCGCTGCTCAATTTCGCTCGACCGTCGAACCATATGTTTCATTGTCCGTATAAATTGTTACCTCGATGTCAATTTTTTCGGGCTACAATTTTTTACCTCTTGTCGTTGAACACGTACCATCGTATTATCGACACGGCACGCGCCCTGTCCAAAATATGGCGAACAGATGATCACGATGAATACCCCGAAAGCTGTAGGTGCATTCACAGTAGACATCGAAATTTCGTGGACGATCGTTTCGGTATCACGGCTGAAAGATGAATAAGCTTCGTGTGCCGAACAAGTGTTTCGAACAGATCCAACGGATCCAACCGGATCACGAACGAACAGACATTTTTTGTTCTATCAAGCATCTGGAAGTTCGTGCGAGATTCGTTTCTGTCGTAGAAACGCGGACAACAATTACACGATAGTCGAATGACAGCTGATAAATTAAGTTGAAACCGTTCGTTCTAAATTCTACGATCGGGATTTTTCAAAAAGCTTGGGACAAATGTGAACAGGCTGATATGTTTGCTTCAACGATCATCACGTCTATAGTTAAAGGAAGGTATAGTTTAATTCCTTGCAGTCGTTTCGTCCAGTTCAATCGTTGCGAGTCGTAAAGGCAGCATCGCCTTGTAACGCGATTTACATCTTGAACCGCGTTTCCAAGTTCACATTTAGGGTCATCCGCGCATTTTTACGTGTTCACGAATGCGATCAAAGAAGCAGAACCTAAATCTGGACTTTGGAATCTTCCATATTAAATTTCCACTCAATTCGATGGTAAAAATTAGTAAAAAGGCTGTCAAAATTACATTAAACCTATATTTTCCCGCAAGGTTCTCGCAACTTTGATTTCTTCTCGTCTAAAGTTCGAACAGTGTAACCTAACTCAAAATTAATATAATTTGGGCTCTGAGAATCAGAAATAGAAATTCGCTTCGCCTGCTACGATAAATATTTATCCTTTGCAACTTGAAAATTTCGTACATTTTTGCATATTATACGCTTCGTACGCATTTTCGTGCTTCCAGTTACCCACAAATTCATGAAAATCCGGTCTATTCGCGTCGGTAATCACGAGTCGCGGTAATTATACCGATTGTGTATTTAAAATTCGACTAAGCGACGAACAACACGAGCACAGCCTGTATCGTCCATTAGAAACGCAGAGAACGATGCTTGTCGATTCGTTTATATTCCTGTTTTGTCTTTTACTCGTCGTTTCGAAAGCGCCCTATCAAAGCTATATAACAACTAGAAATTGCTTGTCGATGACAAGGTCGCTCGTTACGAAACAATTTTTAACTATCGATTCGCAGTGACAGCGTTCTGTCGGCCAATTAGAAGGTAATTGATCCCCTGTGCTACGTTTATAGTAGCCGGTTACCAAGCACGGTCACGCTTTGATGGTCAGGATGTAACCGATGCAACAGATGACACCGGCTTCTCGATGCCACCACCCAAGCCTATCACTACACCAGGGATACCGCATTTATTCTCCGCCCCATAGACTCGTGCCATGTGGCGATCCCTTCGTCCACGTGGAACACATCTTCCGACACGTCATCGATACAGTTAATTTACGACCGTGCAACGCTCTGTCTCGAACAGATATACCTTTCGACTTTGGCGAACCCAAAGGATCGGCTGTGTTCACAGGATTGACGAAACCTTCAGGTTGTGAATTGTTTTTTTTCCAGGAAGGTTTTGGAGTAGGGCGAACCAGTAAGCATACTCGTCACATCGTAAAGTAATTCGGATATGTTTGTTTATAGTTCAAACGTGTAGTACGAATTTAAAGTTCAAATTAATGTTAAAAGTAAAGCGGTGATTTCACGACACGGTTTGAGGACTGTGGAAAGCCTCGTGCAACGCGGTATCTCCGTAACGCAATTTCGCTCTGCCACGGTTCGAAAATTGGAAAAACTAGAGTCTGTACAAAAAAAAGAAAGAAAAAAAGAAAAAGAAAAAAGAAAATAGAAGAAAAGGAACGCAATGAGAGTTTTTAAAAGCAAGCACCGTCGTTCGACGTTTCTTGGTCGAGTTCTAATTCGTGGAGTATCAATACCTTGCGCTCGAGATTTTGTTTATAGGAAAATGGCAACTGCAAGCTTCTCAGACAAAAGGTGTATGATACCTTTTACGACTAACATAAATAATATTAATGTGTAATATTTTAACGCTAATCTAACCAGGCCTCATCAAATGACCGGTTGCAAAATTTAATATAAAATTGTACATTCATTGTTGTTTCTTCTGTTGGTCTAACTTTATGTAAATTCTTATATTATCCGATTAATCAGTTTCTCAATTTTTGTTAATACAAGAATTTACATCGTGTTACACGAACGAAAGAAATAACAGTGAATGTACAATCTTAAATTAAACTTTGAAATTTTTGACCAGGCCTGGTAAGGCTAGCGTTGAATTAATTATTGATTTTCTTTGAATAAACACATTTCTCTTAGTTACAAAAAAAAAAAAGAAACACACAAACAGCGTGCTTTCGTTAATTAATTGAAATCTAGCGTTATACAGGAAATATTCGTACTTCTATAATCATAATATTACAAACGTACCAAAGTCTATATAAAACTAAATCCGACTCGCTCGATTCCAAACTTCGATCGACCTACCAGTAGAATTTCTACAAAATTATTTCGTAGATGCATCGGTATCCAAAATGGACGAAGGATTCAGTGTGTTGCGCGAGTAAATTATCGCTTTTTCGAATAAATGTCAACGATATTTATCGTTCTTTGAGAGATGGTCGCAAATATTCCGTAAGAATTTTTCATCCGCGAGAAGCTGCGAGAACGACCGTTTTTTAACGTTCTTCCGTGTCGGAGTCTACGAAAAATTCGACCGACGGTAAACGCGTTAAAAGAACGCACTACCGACAAGCGTACCAGAGTCTGTAAGACTAAAACAAGCTTCTTCAAAGTAGGCCGCATTCTGAGCGCTCGGAACAAACGCGTTATCTCCTCGGGGTTGAGTCGCGTGTAGCCAAAGCCAAGTACCGTACTTACACGAACCAGGTAATGATGCAAGTCTTTATCCTGGCTTTGTCGAGCGGCACTTCGCACAATGTCGTCGAAAGAATATTCGCGGCTACGTTCGCGACGATTTCTCGAGCTTCGACAGGAAACGTCCATTAGCGTTCCGCTTAAACGACGATTTATGGCTACGGTACCCGTTTCCTTCTCTGGCCACCTTCTTTTCTTCTTTCTTTTTTTTCTTTTGTTTCATTTTTTGTCGTTCCTTCCCCTGCTTCGCCACCCTCGCCTTGTTCTCGTTTATCCGACAATTGTCACGAAAGTCGCAATATCAGCGAGTCACAGGTTTACAGTATCGGGCGGCAGGTAACTGGCGAGTTCTTAGCAACGAGGCTTCCGAATCGGTCAGGTAATTTTAACGACGATGTAACGTCGGCGTCACCACCCGTCATAAAGCACGATCTGTCTCGGGATGGCTCGGCTAAGTGAAGTATCGTGTTCGTGCACCGAAGTTCGACTACCACGGATTTGCTGATTCGATCAGCGACGAGCTGCGTACACGCAGGACGATGGCTGCCAACGAGTAGAATTATTTCGTTATTGGGTCGAGCAATTATATCGGTGAATTTTATTGATTAGATATCGATTAGATCGTACGTTCAAGGAAGTAACGGTATGTCAGATCGTTGGAGTTTCATGGTGTCTATTAGATGACACGTTTGTGATTCGCCTGGAGTGTCGTTACTTTCGAAAATATATGTCGGAGATGAAAGGACATCGGGGCCTTTCCTTTGAAACGTTTGGCAAGGTCTCCGATACTTTAGTCCAGGCTGTTTTTTTTTTTTTTTTATTATAGCTGTACTTAAATAATAAAAACTGAGAAATAGTTGTTTATGATGTAATTCGAGCACGGGTGCCTGAGATTAATGACAGTGGGCTTAGGCTCGAAGTGACATAACGGGTCGCTGAACGTAGCCACGGCCACGGCAAGGACGTGTACCTAACAGAGGTATGGAGCAATTAAATAGGTCTCTTTAAAAACAAAGATTGACCCGAGGGGTATCGAGAGGTACAGAGAGGAGCGTATAAAGGCGGTTCCACTTGGACAGAGAGAGATAATCGAGTTCTACTTGCACCGTGGACAAGTACGTTGAGTCACACCCGAATCGTGGATCAGTAAGTTGAGTTCGACTTAGACTGTGGAAAGAAATCGCATTTCGTCGTCCCGTTGGCCGTGGATTCGTTATTGAATCCAAGATAATTGCCATTCACATCCCCAGTATCTAATTACCAGGGTTATTTGTCAAATTCTGTCACAATCATAATTGTACCAGTAAATATCTTCGCTCTCGCATAACAACAATGTCTGATCCAAAGAAAGATTCGTTACACGCCCCTAATCTTAATGTTAACCCGACGTATGTTATCGCCAATTCTCTCCATTCCTTTCTTTCTTAATTTCTCACGAATTCACGAATATCTTCCACTTTCATTGTAAGACTAAACTCGTCCAACGGTGATTGCGTCGGTTATGCAGCGAAAGATTGGAATACATTCTACGCACCTCTTATCTTAATTGTACATTCGAAAATGAATAATTGCTGTAGAAATTTTATTTCGATGCGTGCAATTGAATGGAATAGAACGGTATAGTCAGAAGGGAATTGTCGAAGTAATTACTTCAAGAAAAACTCTACATCTTCCCTTTTGACCTGGATGCTACGTTGCTACGAAGAAAATAGAATTTAGTGAAAAAAATTCAAAACAAGCAGTATTATCGTGTCCTTGAATATAAAAATTACTTTGGGTTACAAGGTCTAGAAACAAAAGTGCTATAAGTAAATTTCTATCGCTGTTTCTTGTAGCTTTTATCTACAGTTATACACCAAGGTTAACTTTTTGGTAATGTCCTATACTCTAAACGTACGAACGTGTTCCCTATTTTATTCTATTCTACTGTAACATTAAAAGAGCGAGGGTCTGGAACAGCATACACTATACCTGTACTTATACCTATATTTATTTCGATATATTTTTTTTATTTTTTATCACAAATTCATCCACTCGTTTCTCTATCGATCAACCTCAACGCGAATAAGACAAAATCGGACAGATAGGTGACATTCTAGAAAACGAATGCCGATTTACGAATGCTTCGTTTAGTTGCATGCGTAGCGAACTGTGAACGAGGTAAGAGCGAAAAAGCTGTCGGGTTGTCCGAAAAGTTTCTTTCGTTTTATAAGGAAACAATAGATGTTTTCCTGTTTTATATCAGTTTATCGAATTATGCACGAACACAATGATAGAAGTATACCGAAATGGATCATACCTAATTCGATAAAATAATATAAAACAGAAAAATTGTTGTTCGTCTATTATCGTCTTATAAAACGAAAGAAACTTTTCGAACAACCTGTATGTATTCCTATTACATTTGTTGCATATAACGAGACAATAAGTATCGTACCAGATCAATTACACCTGAGTATAGGTTCAAAGATCCCCCTTGCAAACATGGAAAGTTTCATCCCTTTGGTTCGTACACCCTATGAAACACTTGACTGCTAACCCTCCCTCCTGTCATTCCAGTTTTCTCTTTTCAACTCGGTCGACCGTAATAAAACGTAAACTACGTCAGAATCACGAACCGTGTCATTGAAAATGTAAATTACGAATAACAAGCGAGCTAGTATTTAATGGTTGGTGTATAGGATTCTGTGTAAAAGATAACATATATCTAAGCATTCTGCAAGCATTTTTACGCGATGACGATACACAACGAGTTCTGAAATTGTTGCGCTTCGAACGAAGAACCAAAACAACGATACAAATTTCTTCGCGTTACTCTGCGAAGGAATTTACTTTAGTTCTTACGCTGTGTATTTTCCGGTTTATTTTTCGTATATTTTCAGGTGTTATACACGAGCAAGTGTATCGCGTATTTCGTTCGGAATTTCAATTATGCGTTGTTCCTTTCGACGAGAGAAGAACGTTCGGTACGAAAAATACACATGTACGTACAATAATGTACATTGTACTAGGTTGTCCGGAAAGTTTCTTTCGTTTTATAGAATGATAATGGATGAACAACAATTTCTGTTTTATATTATTTTATCGAATTAGTTACGATCCATTTCGTTACATTTCTATTATTATGTTCGTGCATAATTCGATAAACTAATATAAAACAAGGAACATTGTGCGTCTGTTGTTTCCTTACGAAACGAAAGAAACTTTTCGGACAACCTAATACATTCCACCATCTGAGGAGCGTTCAGTCGATCGATATTATTGCCGATACGTAAGTTTTCTCGACGTTTTATCAACGATATAAAATATCGATTGTCGATACGTTTATTTACTTATTTACAACGAATCTCTTCTCTCCGAAAAGTTTGTCGACGGGTGTTTTAATTATACGTATTAATTAACGCTAGAACTATCACAACAGCGGAGATGTCTGGTTGTACGGTTATTAAATAAACCAAGCTTCGTTTAGCGATCATGGTCCCAGATGGATGAATACTACCACTGAATTCCTTCTGTACGAAAGCAACGTATTTTTTAAAGACCAGTGGCTTTGACCGGTTTCGGTAGAAATAGTTTGGTCTTAACCGCGACGACAAAAAGCTACCTGAAGCAGATCCGTGACAAACGAGAGATCAAGAACCGCCGGTCTAGAGGGTGTCTTACGCGCGCTAATATCGAGAACCTCGAACGCCACCGACGTGTAACAAGTATCGGCAATAATATCGACCGTCTGGCTTCTTTAAAAGTACAACAAAATGCAGGAAAGGGAACCGCCAACGAACAAACTTCTCTCGAAGGCACGCGAGAAGCGAATTTCTCTGAAAGGAACTCCGTAGAGAAGCGAAGAAAATGAGAAGGTCGAAATGCATGATTTCACGTGTACAATTCCGGAGGCGATACCTGTTCTCTGGCCATAACGTAACGATAGGTTGGCCGCGTCGCGTAACGGCGTCCGCGTGGCAGCGTAATTTCCCCGAAACGAAAGACTCGAGCGCGAGCGTGACGTTCGTGGCAGAAGTGCGACTCACGACGCGAAATAACAACCAGGAGACGTATTATTCGAACAGGGTCCAGTTATCCGCGAAAGGGTAACAAAGGGTTTAGCAGAGAGACCGCGGCTAGAAATGATCGGTGTGCGTACGAAGGCAAAAGCGAAGGGCAAAAGCGAAGCGAGGCGAATCAGCGGGGCGTGACCGAGGCAAGGGGCAGGCTGGCGCAATTGCGGGCCACGTGCCGGTCGCGTGGCACCAACCGACGATTGGGCCGCGATGCGACGGCACGTCGGGACGACGGGACGCCAGGAAGCCCGCTCACCGTCTCTCGTAATGTCCTATTCCGATGTGTCATGTGCGAGAGATCGTTGGGCCCAGCGGAGCACGACGGCACGCGACCACGGAAACCTCTTCTTCCTCTCTTCACCTTTCTCTTCCTTTTCGTGCACCGCGAGCGCTGCCTGTTTCGTAGCTGGCCGAGCAGCATACGCAGGTATAGGAGAGACGACAGCGGAGCTGTTAGGCCGGTTTCTCAGTGTTTTTCGCTTTTAATAAATTACGTAGGCGAGATGTCGGCTCATCCCACGAGTTTTGCTACTTTGTCGTGTTAAGCCAAAAGGGCGTATCTGCAATTTACGTTTTTTAAATCAGGTCTTGCGCTGTCGTGTAGCGGCGAAATCGTTTATTTATGCGCGTATCGAAGTAGGAGAGCCGCGTTTGCATCGCGACTGAAGATACGACGGTTTATATTTCCAATATTTTTATTTCTTGTTTTTTACTTTTTATTATTTATTTACACGCGAAATCGTCGTTCGCTCGTTGTACGGTCGTTTTTCTCGAAAACACCTTTCGATACCGCGGTATTTGCAACAGAATTTGAAATATACCTGTAGATGCCATGGAAATATCCAATCATCGTCTCGTTCTACTTCTCTTCGGTTTTCTCGCAAATACGTTTTACCTGTACAAACTTTTGTGCTTCTTCGAAGGTACGCGTTTCGAGACGATAGACAAGCAGATTTTTCTGATTTTCAGAGACATTGCAATTAGCCGGTCTTTGGGAAAAACAAGCATGGATGTCGAAAAAAGGGGAGAAACATCGTGATTTATTTCAGCTTATTAAAATCGCCAGAAGAAAAAGTACTTTGAGTTATCGATTAAAAGTGGTACGTGAAGACAAATGATCGATCTTGCATAAATAGCAATTACGAGAGTAAGAGTACACCACTTCTATACATTTACATTGACGTAAATTCTCACCGAGGAACATGTCGATAAAATTAATAACAACGAACGGTGATGTTAAAATAAAAGAAAAAAGATTATATCGTATCGGAACAATGGAAACGTGTACGCAGATTGTGAATAGTAAAAACGAATTATAAGGTTGAAACGTTTTTGCCAAATGCTTCAACTTTTTCTACGAACAACGTTAAACTTACAGATTGTTATCCTTTTGTTAAATGTCTTTAAGCGGAGTCACGTTGGATGGCAAGAAGTTAGCGCATGAGACATCGTGACTCTTGGAAATTACGTATCCGTTGTTCTTCATTTAGGATTTATTGCCGGTAACGGGAAGATGATGACTGTATGGTTATCTTAAGTATCGTCCCCTGTCTCCTTCAATCTTCCGTGTTTTCATCGCCATCAAGCTATCGTTATAAGCCGTGTGATTTACATTCTTTTACAACCATCGTAATATTTTGCAAGTGCAAACGGCACGCTTACGTAAATGATACTATGATTAGAAATCAAATCTTCGTCATTTTCTTTTTTTCTTTTTTCTTCTTTTTTTATTACATGAATTGCACGTTCTAATGGAACACATACGTACGTACGTACGTAACGTACTATGACTAAATTTTAAACGTACTGAGAATTACGTTCCAAATGCGAACTTAAGTTTGTTAATTTGCGTCGATCGATGTAATTGAAGTTCAAAATGTGGTTAATGCGAATTTTTACGCAGACGTATATCTTCATAGAAAGTTGGTAAGGAAGAAAGAAATTCGTAACAAGTACGCAGATGTGGATAAAAATTTGTCTTGCGTTTAGGAAGCTTCTATCGCGTCGATACTATTCGATATAATTTGCATATCTTCAAGAAGCATAGGACATTTCGTACATGTTCAAAGATAGAATTTCAGAATTCTCAGACTCGTTCTTTTCGTTCTTCGCAATTAGCGGAAATAATTAGAATGATTGTTGAGACGGCTGCGACTATTCATTCGGAACTTTCTAAGAAGATAATATATGAAACGTGCTAATAACCTTTTGAAGTGAAATTTCTAGATTGACGTCTCTTCAATCACGTCAAAGTAATTCCGTTCGATGTGATATTTATTTCAAAGGAATCAGATTCACAAAGAGGAGTTAATACCCGGTCGTCGATAATACCATAATCTCACAATAAATCAAAATTAATAGAACGATGATAGAAAATGTGTGCGAGGATGTGTGTGGCATTTTTAGAGCTTTCTAACGGTAAGTGAGATCGGAAGAAGACTGAGTATAAAGCGGAGATTAATATAAAATCAGCAGAGCCGCGTTACTGCATTTTAGAAAAATACGCGATTAAAATGCAAGGATGATTACAAAAACAGTAATGAACGAGTATAGAACAGCTGATCTGGTGTAACGGTGTCTTTTACGTATAAATTTCTATAACCGTTAAGATAATAACCTTCGTATAGATATATTATCGCTTATAAGCGTGGTATCATTTACTCGATGAGAAGGGAAAACACGAATTTTTTACTGGACAATGTATTAGGTTGGCAAGTAAGCGATCGCGGATTTTGTCAATACCATCTAATGACAGAATCCGCGATCGCTTAGTTGCCGACCCAATACGATGTGTTTGAATCTCTATTTACTCTAAATCGATACTTATGGTAGATAGTTGCGAAGAAGACTTGTTAATTTGTATTTATTTCAAACGATCGAACAATAATTCTTCGTCGTTTCTATTTAATTTCTTTCGGTCGTATTTCATCTTACACCGATTACGTTTACTTTCAAACGCGACGAGTACCGTTTTACAGCGAAGCTAATTAAAATCTACCGAGGCGACGATACACCTACCGCGAGTCTTACGGTGTATCAAAGTAATCTCAAATTACAGATAGACTAATAACGATACGAACATTGTAAAAAAAAAGAAAAAAAAAGAAAAACGTGGACAGACAAAGCGTAATGTGTATGTTTAAGAGCAGCAAGGTGTTAAAACGAACGTTTCACTGGCCAATTCTATGTAGCACGCGACTAAAGCACGCGATTTAATTCGAGCAATTTGATTTACAGCTATCACGCGACCGTTGCGTACTCGTGGGTAACGACCCGTTGCAAACGAGCCAAAGAGGATGCCTTCGATGGAAGCATCCCACTACGTGCACGTGAATTCCAATGAGCCCGATGCATTTCGACCGTTACGTTCGAGACGGCTGCCGCCGCTTCTACCTAATCTATGAAATCTCCCGCCAAAACAGAACGTTCTCTGTCAACCGTGACAGCTTACGATATAGCGAATATTCAGCTTCACAGACGAGTAACGTCATTTTAACACGTCCAGATGAAATTTTATTTTACGTACGACTTGATTAACAAATGACAAATAAACGCGGATATTAAAAAAAAAAAAAAAAATACCATTTAGCGTTTCTTCATTTTCCGACGATTTTATTATCGTATTACGTTTAACCATCGAATTTTTAATCCCGCTGCGGTGCTGCGTAAGATGGAAACAAGAGATCGTGCGTGTTAATAAGCATTCTCGCGTCTTCTCCAAACGTATGAAATTTTCCAACGATAAAAGAGTACGATCTACCCGAAAACGATTCAAAGAATGCAACAAGCTTAAGATTTTCGTTTTTGGATTTAAAATAGAAAAGCGTGGAACGTGCTTTGGTAGTGCATTGTGCCTCATTCTGGTGCGTAGCTTAAATCAGCTCCAAGGCCAGACAAACGCGAATTTTGTTCTTCAAATATCGTGTCACGGTATTTTCAAACGCGTACATCGCTCTAACAATAACAAGAAATAGATTCGTTGTGACAGATCTACCTATCTGTCTATAATCTGTTTAATGTGATTTCTTTAATCTGCGAGAACGATCAAGGGGAATCTCCTTCGACGGAGATACAGGCGTGTGCATAAAATCGGACGAAGGAAACACGAGACTCGACTTCTTCTTAGGTGTGTGTCAGGTATATGTCGACTTTCGCGTATCTCTTTTTAGGCTTATTGGGTCGTTTAATGCGCATGAAGGCAGGGGCCTAAGATAGGTCAATTTCAATTTGATGCATAACCCTGCCTAATGATTTATAAATTGGCCTGACTCACCCCACGCGAACGCTGTCACGCTTCATCGCCATTCAATTTTCGGTAACATGATCACGCGATCAATGACCAACCATCTCTCCTTCTTCCTCTTGTCTCGCTACTCTGCGGTGGAAAGGGAAAGATAGCAGTAATTACTTAGATGCAATATTCTTAACGTTATCTAACATCAAAATTAATTGCACACAGTACGAATTTATGAGTATACTTATAGGAGCGTTGCGCGTAAATATAGTAATTACGAGAAGTGTGAAACAGGTTTTGGAATGTCAAGTGTGGCCACATATTGGAAACTTGCGTTCCAAACTATTTCAGACGTTCGAGTCTAGCGGAAGAGCGACGACGTAGTTCGTTGAAGTGTGATGTAAGTTTACGTGTAAGGTGAAGTATGCGAAATATTGTGCAGGTAAGTGTGAGCGTAAAATATAAATATAATAAATGTAATTAAGCGTAGAATGTTATTTATATTAATTTAAACATCGGTATAGAAGTTGTTCGAGAAAGGAAAAACGTGGTGAAGGAACATCGTTAATAGCATTCGTCAATAACATTACGTGCGTCGTTATTTGTTATTTTTCGTAATCCATCGTATCGAGTCCGACGTGTCTGGTATATTCGAACTAATGGAACGATAAATCAATTTAATCTCTGTACAAATAATTATGTCGCTTGTAATATTCTAAATATCTGAGTCGTTATCGTTGTACATTCTATAGCTAATTTCCCGACTCTCGCGCCACTGAGCGCGATCAAAGAAACGTATTCTGAAATAAAACAAGTGGACGAATGGGTTCGAAGTTATTGACTTTTTCAACGTAATTAATAGATGCTTTTGTAAGAAACGAATAACGTTAGTCCAACTTGAACTATATTAGCGTGTACATGACGAAACGGATGTTCCATCAAGCGAATACGACGCTATATAATAATCGATAAAACCTACTAACGTAAAGATATCGGTGTACAAAGAGCTCATCGAAAAACACAAGCGGCCTTGTTATCAGCCAGGCTTCCTCTTCGTCACGCAAAATGAATCAATGACAAACTTTGTGACTTCCTTTTAAAAAATTATTGCTAGAATTACCGATAAGACATTCGATTTTCAAGTACCGATAACAACGAAGTCGGTTTTATTTATCAGAGTACACCAATCGCTCTAATTAATCTTCCTGCCATCTTCACACGTCGCTGGGCACACCTTGCCTGTAATTACGTTACTCGTGCGAACTTCAAATTGCCCTCCATCCGACACACTTCCTACATTACATGCTATTTATTTACGCACATTTCGCACATTTATATACGAACATCGCGTCGAACGAAAGCGAAGTTATCGTAGAAATATTGATTTTTGTCCCGTTGAAAAAACCATATGACAACTATTAATATTTTTCTTTTTTTCTTTTTTTCTTTTTTTTTTTTTGTCCAGACGTGCCACATATCGTCAACGGATGTTTCTGACTTGTACGTTTCCTTGATTGTTCAAAACCTACGAGATATTACATCGTTTCAATCGATACGATTTTTATTTGTTAGTATCGGTGCATTCAAACGGTTTATCTAATTATTCGATGTTTTTTTTGGTCACTCTTCTCATCGTACGAAGAATTTTGGCTCCGTGTCTCTTTCAAATATAAAAATATCTCACTCTCTTTTGCGTGATTTCATTTGGTTTCGTCAGGAATATCTCGAATATGTTTATAATACTAAAATTTCCAATGAATTTCCGAAAGTAGTAATCCGTGCCGATAAGAATTTTTATCGAAAAAGTATCGAAAGGTATTACTTTATGCTCGCGTAGTTAATAATTATCTGTTCGGGATGCTTTCACGTAGGTTACGGCATTTATCAACATCATGACCAATCATTTCCCCATCACGGAACATCAAGCCAATCACGCATCTAAAACCGCCAGGCGTATTTAATGAAATATCGATACGTCTCTCGGTTTGGTGCACGAAGCGTCGAAGTTTAATCAATTTATATCAACGTTCACCAGTTAGAAGCAATAATTTTTCATGTAACTTTTTGTACCCTTGCTACATTTAAAAGAAAGATCAACGTCCGTTTTGTTTTTACCTGCTTCGGGATTAATCAAATTGAAATAACTGATTTAGAAATTTGTACAGTGAATTTATAGCGAAGTTCGATATCTACGTATTGTGTCCAACGAACGCAGCTGCGAAATTATAATACAATTTTCATTTCTTATAAAAATAACGTTTAGTTGTTTTATTGTTTATATATCTTTGCCATCCATACGCTGTACGTGTTTCGTGGATATAATAATGTGAATCTCAATTCTAACGTACAGACCGATATAACGTTTAACTCTACGTTATACAGCAAAGTTTACTTTTTATTTGAAAAATTGTATAAAATAATCGTATTGAGACTATATGAATCCGTTCCATTTCTTAAACTATTCTCCGTGATTTTCATACCGGAGATTTAACCGATAAATTGATGTATCGTTTAAGAACTTGAGAATCGAAGGATAACGCAACGGTTGTGAAAATAAAAAATCAAATATCAAAGTTATAAAATAACAATAAAATACATATTACATGTAGATAGTATAAAAAGCACATACAGCATGATATACAAATAAACGGTCATGTAATAAGAAGTTGTTTTGTTTTTCACTCCCATTAAACTAATATAATTCAGCCTTTTTTGCATAAGCCACGTTATCCTACCACCGATTACAACGACGTAACTTATCAAGCTGCTTCACCGATCCTCCGTGTACTCTTAATTCTCGTGCAGCATTCAACGTGTTAATAAAGGCTGATCATCCACGGTACGATATTTCTACGCTTTGATATTACACCTCTGACGTTCCTGCAGTCACCAGGCTGACGAATTATGACGAGTGGTAATGGCGAAAGAAAAACGGGCATTCGTTGTTTTAAGGTGCTATTATGGTAATCACCGGTGGGACATAAATTAAAGAAAGTAGCGTGTTGCCCGAAGGCGTCCGCGTGTTCTGCCACGAGTAGTCAAGATGACGAGGCAACTGTCAGAGCTCACAGTCACTTCCTAGGTGGCGATGTACCCGATGCACCTGGTCACCCGTTATCCGCGACCAGGATAACGTCGATGCTCCTACGATTCTCCGATTAACGCAACCGCCGTCTGTTCTTACTCTGCTCGCCCCTTTCTCCTTGTCCTCGATTTGTCTGTTGACTGATTGTAAGAAATCTGCGACCATGATACATGACCGATCGCGACGTACTTTCGTCTTGATCCGAGCAAACCTTCCGATACTACTAGGCCTGTGTCAATGAACGCTATCTTTCAGCTACGTCTCGATTAATCGTCCGCTGTTTCTTCCGACTCGGGTATTTCGTTTCGGCGTGTTATTCGTTCTGCAATTGGCGGAGATTGTCTATTATTTTTTCGGAAGTCGAGCATCTTTTGCGCGCATCGTGTTAGTTGTTCAATTGAAACTTTTCGGATTCGGAGTGTTTCGTTCGGGTATGTTGTTAATTTTCCTTTTGGCAGTAGTCGTCTACTATTTTTTAGAACTCGAGTGTTCGGCTGTGTTATTAGCCTTTCAATCGTTGTGCAGTATCTTTTACAAGTTGAATATTTTCTTTGAGCACGTTTTAGTTCTACGATTGGCAGTACATTCGAGTATTTTACTCGAGCGCGTTATCAATTTGCTAAATGAACTAGCGTTTTTTCCATAGCGGATGCAGATATTAGACTTTTAATCTTCGTATTACCTATTACGTATTTATATTTCCTCGGATCGCGATCATGTTGCTGGTCCCGACATCTCGCGAACGTTCCAGTTCACCGTTTCAGCTCGGACTTTGAACGATCGAAACAAATAGATGCCATCGGAAACACGATCGAATCCTGATCGAAACTCTAAAGTATTCTAATTAATGGCATGTACTCTTCGTTCTCGTTGACCGGGTTTCTTCGTCTACTATCTTTTTCTCTCATCTTTTAACATCTTAATCTTATTCATTTATCGCTTATGTATTATCATTAAAAGAAGAAGAAGAAGAAGAAGAAGAAGAAGAAGAAGATGCTACGTCGATCGAATTGAACGTTATCGAATTGAAATTAAACTAAATATTAACGTGTTTGTAATCTCTCGTTACGATGTTCGAAGACAGTTTCCTCCAGGACGAAGAGACTCTGGCGTGCAGCACAGGAAGGAAACCGGAGAAACCGTAGGGTTTACGGAGAACCGCGAGGAGAAAGATTCGCCGCGCTTTCTTTGCGTACGAATAAATAATTAACTAATCGCCAGAGTGAAATTCATCCGTTCGGAAGGTAATCCTTTGGAACGAGTTGTCCGGCGATATGTCTTCGACGACTAAATCGCACGAAACAGTGCGAATAATCCAGGCGCGAAGTCTATTCGTTCTCAAAAAGACAAATCGTTGTTCATTTAGAGGCTGTTGGTGGACGTTACGGAAAAAGTGACGAGAGATAAGTGAAACCAAAGTTCAAACGTTCACGGACGACTTTCCCCGTAGCTGTATTCTCGACTCGAACGCAGTTCCGTGGCTAGACACACTTTGTCGTTGAAACGTTCGGTTAGAAAAGCGACGTACGGTAGAAACTACAGTTGTGTTGCGTAGTAACGAACGCATTGTCGAACAGGTCATTCGATTCGCGTCTTTGAAATATCTGTTTCACGGACAACGCGATTATCCTACGTACTTTCTTCTTTCAGATTTCTTCTTGCAGTTATAGTTAGACACGTGGTATAAATTATTACGTATATTATGAAACGGGATATCGTATAAGTATTTGCAAAAAAAAAAAAGAAAAAAGAAAAAAGAGAAACATTTGACGTGAAAACCGAGGAGTAACGATCGATATAAAGCGGTGTAATGACATGACGGTTTAGAAATAAGCAAATAAAAGAAAATTCGAGAAATATGGATTTTATGGATTCGAAAGGTACGCGGATATGTAATTTGTAAGTCAGACGCTACCATAGCGTTTAAAAGTTATAATCTAAATACTTGTTTGGCAAATTAACATATTAGAATAATTACATTGCTCGTCTGTAATTTAATATCGTACGACAAAGAAAAGTTAGCTACGGTAAAATCATAAGCAAAATTCCACTGATTAATATAACGATGTTTGAACGCTCGTGTACAAACGTATATATACAGCTATGTATACTCTAACGCCGTAATTATTATGGTCGTTTGTGTTTGAAATACATCAATCCTGTCAGTGGCACGCGCTCATTATATAATTTACGTTTTCGTTACATCTGCAACATTTCTCTCCTAAGATAAATCGCTAAAAGTCAAGCGTTTTCAAAGAATACTAGATTTATGGTACGGCGAATTCGATAGAATCCAGACGAAAGGAAGGGAGAAGGGACTTCTTTCGGAGTAGATTAATTAAATTTCGTTAAATCTACCCCGGCTACGAAAACTAATATTTACCTGTCTACCCTCATTTTCCAATGTGGCATTTTCTTAGCAGATCCTTCGGTTCATTTCCACGGTAATCGACGTTTTCTACCGACTATCAGGAAATTAAATTCGATCTAATTAATCGGTACGCGTATAAGCGTTATAATAAATACGACGCCGGACAAGTTTTATACAGTCACTGTATAAATCACAACTCCAGAGGAACAATAGTATAAATATTAAGAAGTAAATATTTTAGTTCTTAGAGGACCGACAGGAAATTTGGCAAGAAACGATAATTAAATTCGAGGTATTACACGTACGAACAAACGAATATGAATAAATACGAGGACATAATAGATTTGCACGCACCGGTTAGGAGCGACGAGTTTTTGCCAATGGCACGTTCTTAAAACGTTGGAAGACACGGCACCTGCCTATTCTCGTCTGTTTATGAGGGGAATTACCAAGTGTACAAGATGCAAGAGGGATTTCAATTAACACTATCGATCTACGTAACGACTGCAACATTCGTTGTATCGTAACTTCTATCGAACATCGAAACGTTTGATGTATCATTCACCATAAATCTTTTCGCTACTTCGGAAATAATAATTATATCGATCTACTTCGGTCGGGATTCACATAAAATATCAATCTGACGTTAGATCACACTAACGTTTCGCAGGTGCGCCACTACACCTGCGAATGAAACAAGGATGCAGGAAATTACACCTTACGAAATCATTTAATCTTTCTCTTTAGCAATGTTTTCTGTTTCTCATCAGCATAGATATATGCACTATCAGTTTCGTACATCGTCCGGCATATTCATCCGTGAATCTTATTTTAAATGCTGAGATCTTCCTTTCTTTTCTAACTATTCTATAGCGTTGCCCATTCGTATTATCTCCTTTAACGTTATTTTTCTCGGTCGCTGTTATCTCGCTCGTTATATATTATATTTATCTCTTTTTTTTTCATATATATACGTCTTATATATTCATTCGCTTTTCTTTACCTTTTGTTGCCTTCTTTCGCGTTTCTTTCTAACATTAAGGATAGCTGTATCGCATATTGGATTGGCAACTAAGTGGTTGCGGATTTGTCAATACAACCTAATGACAAAATCCGCAATCACTTGGTTGCCCGACTTTTCGCTCCAAATTCCAAGCTCCATACGATTCGCTCGATGATCAGGCTTTTAACATTGACACGATACTGTAATCCTTTACTGGCTATAAATACGCTCACGAGGTTTCACTCCGACTTTCTGAAACACCTTGTACAATTTCCACTCTCGAACGATTACTTTTCCTTCCAAAGCACTTTCTTAACGTAACGAGGCCTCGTTGGAAATTTCCTCCACATCGTGGCGCTCACCAGCCAAGATACTTCCCGGACGGGTTAAGAATAACCTGCTAACGATTTTCCGGCTCCTGTAGAGCTTCGTCATGCTTGCAAACTATCCTTCGCACGGTTATCACACGCGCAGATACCGATACAAGCGTAGGTCGCGGACTACGTCTGATTTTCTCTTCGATATGTGAACGCGTGCAGCATTCTGTGTGTTCGTTGCGTCCGAGAAATGCCTACGAGAAACACAGAATACGTAGTTGGGATAATTGGTAGTTTTCTTTTTTAATATTAATCTCATACCGATTGCAACTTTGTAAGATAACGGTGTTTGCCAGAGAACTCTTAGAAATATAATTTTGATCGCACGATTTTTCCTTTTTTTCCTACTCGGAGTGGATCACGAAATTATTCGAACGCGTTGAGGTTAATAGGTGGATGTGATTTAATGGAAATGCGTGGGTAAAGTATAAGGTAGAAAAATATATGTGAAATATATAAAAATGTGAATACAAGTTGTGATACTATTTAGCTGATCCACATCCGCACGCTGGCAATGTCGCCTTATGACTGAAAAACCCTGAAGCCCTCGTTGCCTGTCTACAATGTACGATTTGTCCTCGATCCTATCTTTTGTTTATACGCTGTCGATGGCTTCGGTGCTTGACAAAGCTAAAAAGCCGGCGGCGACGACTTCAACAGAACGTTTCTGCGGATTTTTTATCTACCTATCGTAGAAAACGTTTTGAAATTTCATTAGCGCCCCGATTAAAACGCGATTATATCGGTAAGATTGGCAACGGATTTGCGAACGCGTATTGTAGAAGTTACGAGATATTTGTCGCAAACAAATATCGGAAGTTGACACTCTGCAACAATCGGTAAATTGTTTGAACAATCGATTTATCGTTTTATAGCGAGGCAATCGTTCGCATCAATTGTATGTTTCACGCTACTCTTCACGCTGTGTATAGCAGTTCTTCGTTGTGTGTATGTTCGCAATAAACGTCTCGTACCTTCCACATACGTACTTCTTATTTATTACTATACTTATTTATTATACTATATTTATCTATTACTATATATTATTTTATACGTATTTCAATGTTACCGATACAATCGCGATACTCTCGTTACCGCGTATTACGAAATTTCAAAGAGGAACTTACGTACAACGCGTACGATATGATCAGCCAAAAACTTGCGAATACTTTTACAAGCGTAAAACACGTAATCGCGTACGTAACGAAAGATTAGACGTACGAATACGAAGAAGCGAATTTCAAAGGTATTGGCAACGACAGACGCAAATCTAGCGAATAAGTCTCAATTCAAAGGTTCGTTAATTAATTGCTAATAATTTCGCGAAACGGTATAAGCCAACGTTTTAGCCGGTATCTCGTGGTATTCCAGATGCAGCAGCGAAAAGGTTAACCGCCTGATGTTTTTCACCGCTTTCTTTTCTCTCGGTTGTACGCGTCTTTTCTACAGACAAGTTTGCGGTGCTCGATGTGAACGTAGCTTTAGGATCGTACTCGCTCGCAAATAAGTAATTAGCGCTATTAGACGCGCGTGCTGCGTCGAGCCGATGGTAATTAGAAATAAACGATCCAACCGGTGGAATACGCGTTGCGGCGCCGCGATACGCTGCTAACGTTCGCGGTGTGTTTAGCGAATAGCTATTCGTGCTTTAACCGCTTAATAAATCAATAAAACGTTGGTAAATCTCGTAGGAAAAGCAAGTGGTACGCTTTTCAGTCGTACGCGTGAAAACGTACTGTGAACCGACGGAACGATTAGCATCGATATTGTACGATGCGAAACGGATGAATGATCGCACGATAAATTCTTTGGTTAATTTTTTCTGGCCTACTTTGACTCGAGTTCTATCAATAGGATGTGAAATTGATTTATTTCGGAACGTGTTTCTTTCGATGAAAGTATCTCGTAGACGATTTAAGAAATGGAACATCGTTGTCGTAAAATTCGCTTGATACGAGGAAGATCATTTGTATTTTCGTATCATGCAACGTCCGAACGAGGAGAACGATCTTAAAAACGTCTTAGAACATAGAAATTTAGAATGTAAACGACAAACTATATACACGCGTATATAATTTATTATACGTTATTAACAGAGATTTTTTTTCTTTTTTTTTTTTTAACTTTCTCAGACTGAAACTTTTCTACCAAAGTATTCTCGAGGGTAGGATATTAAAATCGTGAAAGTTAAGTACCGTCACTCGCAGTTGCGATACCAGTTCCCTGCAACTTGAATTAATATCGTGTAATTAACCAAATGCTTACGATAATTGACTTCGCTCGAGACTTCGTACAAAAACGTAATAAAGATATTGATTTTGTAAAGAGACGAGTAAAAATTGATTATGGTACTACTCTAGCTATGGTGTTATCGGAATTGTCGCGTTAAAACCAATCTATACTGAATAATCAATTTCTTACGACCCTATCTATCTTGCAGGAATAGACGAATCCACCGTGTACAATTTGAAATTACCACGGCAGCATATTTCAAATCTAATTCAATCGATGTTACAGAGAAAGAAGTTGTTTAATAGACCAATAAATTTGCCAAACATTTGACAGTGTAATTCGCGTCTACTACGCCAAGCTATTAACTACTTGCTATGTAGTACTACTATATAGTAGCTGTTAATTATTGCTGGTAGAAAATCGAAGAGTCGAGCTTCTTATTCTCTCATTGATGTCCCCAAGCATTCTCGTTTAATGGCATCCCGACGATGCCTGGTAGCGAGGACATCCACTATCTTTACTTCGTTATAAACGCCTCTGGAAAACCACCGTGAATTAAAACGAGCAGTACCACTCGGATCTTCGGGTTTTATTGGTCAGTTAACAGATTATTACCGTTGTTAATTACACTGCAGCTATTTAGAACGACCGAAAAGTAACTGTACAGTATGTGTGCGGAAGATGCCTCGTACTGATGTTAACGAAACGGTACACTAAGTATCATCGTGCCGGAGAGTATTTTTACGCGTGTACCTAAACGATCGCACCTTGCGCAATAAACATTCGAGGAGAATCATCGTATACCCGGGCTATATTTTTCGAACAGATACTGCAACTCTTATTGACAAAATGGACCTTCTTTTTATCATTATTATTCTTTCTTCTTCTTCTTTTTTCTTTTTTTTTTTTTTTTTTTTGACGCTACAGTACATTTCCTGGGTTTTTATCGAAATCGTACGAATACTATTTTTGGATAATTATGTATTCCCTCTTGTCGTGATTTGTTCTTCTTTCTTGTAGATATTATTTTTATTCCGTATCTGTTGTTTTAATCGATTAACTTAATTAATATCGATGAATGGTAGACCGTTCGGGTCGAGTTATTTATTCGCTTCATCCTAATTCGTTAGACTTTACGCGAAGAGTGGAGCATCGATAACGTTTGCTACGTCGAATTATAGAAATATAAATTGAAGGTAAAGATACTTTTATTAGGAATTAAGTATGTATTTATGGTTTTACGGTATAAATACGTGGACGTTGTTTCGTAGAGAATATCCGGCTGGATCGAGTAACGTTATAACAAATATACGGTAGAATTTAAAAGACTCGCGGTGGTTACCTTGACATCTCGGGAAATCTAAGACGTTAGAAGATAAATTCGTATCCATTCGACGAGTTCCTCGAAACGCAACGTTGATTCGAAGATATATTTCAATGAAACCGAATAGATAATGAGTTATTTTGGATAATACCTCTCGTTGACTTAGCCTGTATATCAACTTGAATCTACCACGAACTATCGCGTATCACCAACGATACTATCTGCAGGATAATTATAATTTTTCGTATACAGAGAGTTGGTTCAGCGCCAAGGACATAAAACGGGGAAAGTGCTTTTAGCAAGCTCGACTTAATTTATTTTGTAATTATTATCCGAGATAAAAATATAATGGCCATTCTATATTCATGGTGGCTCGAAATACAAGAAACATATTTTTCTGCCGCGTGATTATCCTGGCGATCGAATCGTTTCACGCGACTATCGCGGGTCGGATTCATCAGGATAATAGCGAAACGGTAATGTCATCCTCTGTTGCTTGGCTTTCTCAAACTCTAATCACTGATACGAACCGTTAGCCGTAGAAATTAATGAATGTCTTCTCTCTGCATAAAACATTGGACAGGCGACCTCGTTGCGACAAAATTTATCATTGTTGCAATTTATCCCATCTACCGTGAAATTAATAATTGCCCCGGAAATATGCTTTCGCCGAGTCTGCGCGTTTATACGCGAATATCATTGAATTTTTTCTAATACGAATCTTGAAACCTTTCACAAATTAGAGGTATCTATTATTTGGATTGGCTAACGTTTGCGTTTAATCGTAAATACATTTTTAGACTTATTATATTATTATTATTTATCTATTCGTTCAGTTAATGTATCAAGCAACGATTATCAAACAGCCAAAGATTATTTGCTACTGATACCACAACTCGAATATGGTAGAACGTTGCTCATCCGAACTTATCGTAGGATCGCACGCTGTCCGATCACGCGTGTACGTTAATTATTCCTCCTACTGTGAGAAATGCGAACAAATTTCACGCAAAAGTTGCTCGAGTCGGTAAAGGATACTCAAACCTTTTCTCGCTCTCATACTCGAACTTGCTTCTCGGTCTATTGGTTGAAACGTCGATGCACGATCTCGGACACCGTGTCACAAATCGAGATCCACTTTTACGAGTCTTCTAGTTTCTAATTTCTGTACGTAGATCTCATTCTACGAACCGACCCTCCTGACTATAGATCAGAAGAAAAAGAAACAAAGAAGGCGTTAAAATGGTTCATTTACGATGTCAGATATAGCGCGAGCTAATCGGATGTAGATTCGAGTGTAACCAACGCCCACGCTTGTCTACTTTTCCTAGGATTAACGATCCGTTAGTGAAAAGAAGGGCAGAAATTGGCAGGACTGGAATCGTTTTGCGCCAAAGGCGCAGCCTCGGGAAGGCTCGAAAACGCCGCGGCCAAACCTGTAATTAGGACACCTCGGTGTGATTCTAATTAGGGGCCCCGGTTTCCCATAAATCTCGGCCTGTTACAGGGGTCATGTTTGAACGAACCCCGAGGAATCGGCATCTTAAATCATCTGGAAAATCGAGCCCTCGTTGGCTAACAGAATCGAGATGAGTAAACGCTCGCCTTCGTTAAATCTGTTCGCAGCGTCTATTTACCGATTGTCGCCCAACGAAGGGAATGACGTTAATTTGCTGAATTTACGTTTCGTATAGAGGGCGTTTTGTACAAAGTTTTCCTTTTCCCGCTATTCTTGCAGCGATGCAAGCGACAGCGGCGAGTCGCTCCGATTTTATTTCGAAGCACATCGATGTCTCAGAACGAAGAAAAGATATAAATAAGTGGATAAATGAGCGACAACTTTTCGGTTCGTTTTCTTGACGATGTTTTTCAAAGTAGAGCGAGAACGACGCGTTCCCGTATTTTTTCGCATCTAAATTGGGAACACGCCGTATAACATGTAATTATTATTAAAATATTTTTCTAAATTATCATCGTTGGTTAGCGCGGTATTACAAGCGACGATAAATTTTAACATTAAGTTAAATGAAACGTACAACGGTGATTGTATTCGTTTGTCCGAAAACTTTATACACAATAATAGAAATACAGCGAAATGGATCGTACGTGATTCAATAAAATAATATAGAGCAGAAATTGTTGTTCATCCGTTATCGCCTTACGAAACGAAAGAAACTTTTCGGACAACGTAATGTATTCTAATACACGTGTCTTCGGCAATTATAAGTATAACGTGAATTATATTACTGTCTTACTTGTCTTACGTTACTTATCGTTGTTCCACGAATTAAATTTACTTGATCTTTGATTCGATGGAATCCAGAAACGTTTAGAAACGTAGCTACGTGGAAGAGTCATTACTCGGTTTAAAATTTGTTTGTTCCAAGAAATCGCTGAACCAACAACCGACGACCATGTGAATTCGATTAACTGATTTCACGACCGCGCTAACCAACCGTGTACCTACTTAAATACTCGTTTACGCGAGTCTTTGTAACCCGTGTACACGTGTCTTCGATACACCTGATGAATCCACGTATCACGTGCCACGTGCATTACAAAATCGCGATCTATACGCCCGATTCGCGTTGATCCGTTCGTGCAACTTGCAACTTGCAACTGAAAGGTACCTCTACACTGGCGTATATCGGCGCGGTATATGCATCGGTGGAACGCGAATCATTATGTTGTAAATCATCGGCACGGTGGACCGAACTGTAACTGTGCCGCGGTCAACTAATAATCAATTTATGCCCTTCATCGGCCGCAATAAATTTATTATTGCTCACCGGCGTGTTATCCGTCCCCTGGCCGACAGATCGTTCGTTCCTCCGCCGCTATTATAGATCGATGCTGCAAAGAACGTGCGTGCAAGCGTGACAAACCGCCACAACCAACAGGATTGGATCATACGTATGGCGAGTTGATTGCATTTGCATACATGTATTACCCAAGCAATCGGAAAAATAGACTTTCTTTTGGGTAATACACGGCTTCCTGTATCTCTCGCGGTGCTCTGCCGTCGGACACGCGGCTATAACTTATAACGTAGCGGACGCGGGGATTTATTCCCGCGTTTTTATTTTCATCTCGGTTACCTGCTCGTGATCGAAGACTGGACGTGCAGCATGGACATCGTAAATCATTGGCTCGCGTGATTTCAGGCTGAAACGGTGCGCGTCGATTGATTAAATAAAATAAAATTAGCGGGAAAGCGGCATGGAATATTAGCAATTTGTCGAGATACGATGTTGCTTCGCGTTATAATTACGTAGCCGCGTAGGGTGTAGGTGGTGTTACGCGTTTGGAAAATATCGGCTCTCGACAAAATTCAGAGGATAGTGGCTTTGAACGTTAAGAGCGCTCGGGTAGAGAGAAAAGTGACGGTAATATGAATATCAGGTTAAGGATAAAGTTTTGGGTAGTTGCAAATAATAATGTGCGGTTCGCGTAGATGAGCATTGGTACAGTTTCCCATAGAATGGGGAAATTCAAAATTCAAAATTCTTTACAGCTATACAGAATCTGAAAACTTTGAAACAACGTATTATTATTTACAAAATATCTTTGGAAGACTCTGGAATATAAATTTCGTATATTCTACGATTATTTCTCCATTAAAACAAGAACAGGTTTTAGAACGATACGATGATAGTTCGTACGAAATTGAGGTAATGAAAATTAAATTAATACGAATTGATATCAGTTGCCATTCGCGTTACTAGCGAACAGAACTAACAATAAATAGACAAAACGCGATTAATCGGTAGAAGCGACAACTTGACAACAAGTGTATAAATCAAAAATATATGATTTTTCCCAGAAATAAAACAATTTAAATCGCCATGAAATATGAACATATCACGAGGTGATCGTACATACAGGGTGCGATCGAATGACACGTACAAGGGGGCACGAGGCGATTGCTTACGAGAAAATAAGAACAAAATATGGAATAACATTTTTCCATTTAAGGCTTACTTTTCGAGAAAATCGAGTTTGCAAATGTAAATCGAATATACTTGAAGGTGGCTAATTCTGGATTGGACAGTACTAAATAATCGATAACGTACGAAAATAAATAAATCGAAAAGGTGGAATAAAACATTGGAGAATTTCATTTTCAAGGAAATGAAGTTCGAGCACATTTGGTTAAAAATCAACCGAGCGAACTATGACGAATTTGAAAATTGATTTTTCATCGGAAACGAAGCGTCTTTCAGAAAAAATTTCTGAAATTGGCCAATATACCTTTACGATTTTCTCGCGAACTAAGCCTTAAATAAACAAAATTATACTCCAGATTTTCTTCCTATTTTCCCATAAGGAATCACCTCGCGCCTTGTACGTGTCATCCTCTCGGTCGCACTCTGTACGTAATAATTAGCCAGATTTTCGATACACCCGATATACGTATGTACGTACGAAAGACGAAAGATTTCTTTGCATAGAGAAGAAGCAACATAATGGTCCTTCAGAGAATACCGGGTTCGATAGATCGATCGATGGTCACGCTCGAAGACGGGATAGTTGCCGGTGAGGTTCATTTGACGCAAATTACTCGTATTCATTATGATTGACCAATTTTGTGTAGCGTAATAGCGACAAGTCTCGGCGAAATAATGTCTCGGTCATGAAACTGCTATCTCGATGCTTAAACTTATCGCTCGATTGTAGGACATGATTCGCTATTGAAAAATCGGAATCAATACACAGAGAGGACGAGGAAGAGATAGGCTGCAACGATACTCGCTGTGTATCATTCGTCGCTTCGCTTCTTCCTGATACAACGTATAAACAAGAAGTGGTAATGGCTCGTCGTTATTCGCGATCCAACCGCATTTTTAAGAGCACGACGTTTCACGAGCAACGCGAAAAGATCTCGAGAGGTTCGTAAATCGATCTGAATGGAAAATACTATATTACATGGAAAACAGATTGTCGAAAATATTGTAATATCGTGGACGAGGGGCCTGGGGGGGGCTGTCGGGCGAGTTATAAACAAACATGTTGCGCAACATGTGCCGGGGCTAAGACAAAAGACAAGGGACTTGCTAAGGGACGATAAACGAATTAACATTTTTGTGGTGATGAGACTTGCAAATTAATTATCTAATCGTCTTAATTACAATACGTTACCGTGACTAGTTCGCGTTAAACAATCATCGTTTCCTGTTTAAACAACGTCTGTTTAATCCATTTATTGTAAATGAACTAATTGTAGTGAAGATATTTATACATCTGTAACGACTTTGAGTTTCGTTGTTATCGGCGTAAAATTGCACGTTTAACAGGAAACTGTAAGAAACGAAAATGAATTAGAAAGTTTGTCGTGAAATATCATCTCCAATGTTACTTTCGATCGAGTATCGCGAGACGACGGAATAGAATGAAATGGCATAAACGATTGAAATAATTCGAGAAAATGAAAGGAAAAGAAACGACCACGCCACGCGTTCCAAGCGATCTGAAGACGATTCTAAACGAGGAGGGAGAAATGGAACGACTGTCGCAGTTTCTACAAGACGCGAAGCTTTTCCAATTGAGCCGCTACGAAGTAACGGCATTCGCTACAACTGACACGTGTCACAAGCATAGAAATACGCTCGTCGATACGATGTAGATATTTCACGTATTTATCACCAAACGATAACGTACACCGGTGTAATATGAAATTGTACGAGTCTGTGACATACAATAATTGTATAACTGTAGTCGCTCTCAGAGGTGGATGCGAGTCTAAATAAACGAACTGAAAAAATAACGATTGGAAAATATTTGAAACAATGTCGTAGTACCTGCTCTTCTTTTTTTTTTATTACGAATATTTTAGAACGATTATAGTAAGATAAATTTCAAACACTCGACAAACAATCTTCAACTCGACAATGCGAATGCCTCGGGCATAATATTTTACAAAGTCGTACGACCGTATGTACAGTAAAGAAAGCCCATTGTAAATGTAACATAAAAAAACGTTATCACTGGTAGAGGGATGACGTAGCGGCACACGAGTTAGAGGACAATTCAAATCACGTTGTTTGCCTCGGAGTATCAAGATCGTGAGGATACGCGTAATGTAAGAATAAATAAACACCGGGCAGAATAATGTCGCCGCTACGTGCAACCGTCGAACAAAGACGAATTTGAATTTTTCGACTCTCCACCGATCAGTATAAATAAAGGGGAACGCGATCGCAAGGAAATGAGTAACAGTGAGTTGTCGATCAGTTATCACGATTATTTTTAAATATATTCGACGATTTCAACGACGACGAATCTGGTCGTTAAACCTCACCGACCAACCATCCTCCACGCATAAAACCTCTATAAATTGATAATCCCGACGTGAGTTGAACACGACTAAACGATCCTCTACATTGGTTACTTATATATATATATATATACATACGTGTTATATATTTTGTGAGAATTAAACGCAATGGCGTAGCACGTTTACCAAACCACCTAGAGGAAAATATGAAAGATTTGGGCCGATATGTTTTAAGACCGTTAAGGAACATGACGCGAACGACGCTACCCTTTTGTGCACGTTGCTCTTCCTTCGTGGGACGGGCACGAAGGATCGGCTCATTTGTTGCGTATCAGCAGAGGATAATGAGCTTCTTGAGGCTGCCGCCTTTTGCAAACAGCCAAGTGACTTCGAGTTTCCGAAAAAGAGGAGGGAAATAAATGAGATACGCCCACACAACCCTGAACTAGAATTTCCCTGGGACCGAGAATTTCGAAAATCACTGGCTTGCGGCTGCTGCCGTCTCAAAGTTAATCGATTTCGCCTCGTTCGTCTCGTTACGTCGTGTGAAAAAATTGCCACGTCGATTATTATATCTTTGCCCGTTGATACGAGACTGTGTTTGATCTCCTTCAACGAACTCGCTTTCCTAACGAAAGGGTCCGGGAAGAAGAAGCTCGAAGGTTATAACGCGAGTGAATTTTACGTAATTGTTTGTTCTTCGTTTAAGTTTGGAAGAATATTCGTTGGTTCGTCGTAGCTTTCCTTTTGTTTTATAAACGATTTTGCGTAAATGAGAAAACGAGATTGACTTTATAATTACGCAGGGAACTGTAAGTTAGTCGTTGAATGGAATTCAAGGTATACGGTAGCTGAAACGAATCTCTCGCCTTGCGTTCTATTTTCTCGGTTTTCGTCGACAGCCTAAATATTAAATTACGCCAATTCCAATGAAACAATGTAATTTGTTTAATACTGTTATTCTAAATGTTTCTGCAATATACCAACAGGAGATCGTTTATATAACATCTATTAAATCGGAAATGTTCATAAAGTGTGGTGAGTCTAAGTGGTATGACAAACTCGAGGACCAACATAGCTATTTACGTTGGTAAAAATACTCGCGTACAATAAGATTCGTCAATAAAGGCGTTTTCGCGTGAATTTGTCACGTCCGTAGCGTCAAACGTAGAATTCACATGTTTCGCAATATGCGAACTTGAAATATCGAAAACTGCTTTTCCTTGTTCGTAGTATTCTTATGCAATAATAGTCTTTGCCACTGTTACGCCAGTTCTGCCGTTTGTGCAACGTATAAACGTATCTTCAAAGACGTTAGAACAGTAAACCAGTTTTACGGAAATATTTGCAACGACTTAAGTTGATAGTAAAACTCGTACAAAAGAACTTTTACAAACCAAAGGGGAGAGACATTAGGAGCAGCATCAAAGGTAGTTTTCCATAGATTTTTATAACAATTTCGTATTATATGTCACTGTCGTGTTGACTTAGTATTATCTTTTTATGCGTTGAAATCTTTTTTACGCCGATGCTACTCCTTCTGTGAACAGTTTGAAAAACAATTTGCGTTATAATTTAAATATTGTGTTCGTGCACGTGATTCGTCATGACGAATAATAATTTTTTTTAACCTAAGTACGTAATACTTGACGTAAATTAACGGTACACACGGCGCACAGTATAAAGTAGCTGGAATACATACATTAAAGGAAGAGATACGATCTCTGATAAAAAGCGAAGATTTAGAAGGACAAAAAAAAAAAAAAAGAAAGAAAAGAAGCAAACCTCTCGAAGAATCTGCACCATCTACACGGAATGGACGTACACCGAACGCAACCCTCGTAAACCAGTCAAATTTGTCCACACTTCCCAGCCCCTGTGTATTTAAAGTGCCATAAAGTACGACGGCGACGAAGAGGAAAAAGAGGACGAGAAAGAAGTTGCCAACGAGTCGCATAATTACTTTGGCCCTCGTTTACAGGTTGCGAAGTATCTGCGTGAAGGACAATGATTTAACGTCCAATTTATATTCTTGCGAAACCACTGTTTCGTGGGGTTCCTTTCGCGGCCATTCTATTCGCTACGTAAATTGCGTAAAATAAACGAACGTATATATTTTCCTTCGTAATATCATCCTTTTGATTTTCAACGTTATTTCGTTCGATTAATAATTTTTATCCGAAGCGTTTGAAACCTCCGGCGAGATTTACCTCAGCTGTATAAATGTCCAGAATATTCGTGTGTTTAATAAAAAAAAGAAAAAGAATATCGTATCGCAAGAACTTTATTACTTGATTTTTAAAAGACAGAATCAGAAATAGACGATATGCGACGTTCATTTTGTTTCCTCCGTTATTTATAGTCTGTGGTTCGTTATTGACGGGTCAAAGGCCATATCTCGCGTCGTCGATAAAGGCAAAAACTAGCAATTGAACGGCAACTACAACGAGAAGGGACAGCATAAATAGCTGTTAATTTCGATAGAGAATAAAAACAAAAAGATCGTCGTTCTTCTACGGCGGTTTAATCTACGAGTTCGATCTACGATTTGCTTTCGAACTACTCGAATGCTTGCATGTTTTTCAAAACAGACATTTTGAAACGATCTATAAGAAGAACGTAGCGATCGTACGGCCAAAATCTTCTCTGCGCAAGGGTCACGAGATGGAAGCGCGTCCGCAGCGAAAAGTCGAAGGGGGAGCGGAGGGGGAAAAAAAACGAAAAATCGAACAGCGGCTAGTTGCCGTGTCTCAAATGTCAAGAACGCGGCGCATCGTCCCATGACCGTGCGTGCCACTCGATAGAGCGCCTTTCTTTCGCGTCGATCGTCTTTCGTTCGACTCTACCTTGCAGAGCCCCCAGCAAAGAAGGACGAAGGAAGACGAGGGGCGTGTCCGGTCGCGCGGCTTCTACAAAGAGATGCCCACTTCCCTGTGGACCCCTTCCACTCCTCCGGGATCCCTACCACGTGGGCCCCAGGAGTCCTCCATCCCCACCATCGGGCCCTAAGAAAACTGGACAGCATGGTCCAGACCACGAGATCGCCAGGTAAAGTCAGTTTACGCAACGCTTCCGTACGCGAAGCATACACGGTCATCCAGAGGATCCCGTGAGTCCTTTCGATTCTTTCGATCAGTTTCACGCATCGATCAAACATGATATATCGCGACAGGATCAACCATCAATTGGCGGTTTGATCGTACGTTTTGTAATCTGGAGGGGGCCGAATGTTTGTATCGCGAGAACGTCGACGTCGTCAATTCGCTCGTTCCACCAGACGAGATGACAGTTGACTGAGCAGAACTCGTTCGTTCGAACGGTTCTAGTGTATCATGTTCTAAATACCACGTTACACGTCGTCGAGTATCGTTAGTTCGAGCAAACCGAAGGGACACAGACGTTCCGTGAGAATGACCGCTTACACCAGTTTTCAACAGTACGATCTGTTAGACTCCGAGGGTTACGGATCGGCGAGTAGCCCAGAGTCGAATCCGCGTAGTTGGATCCATCAAGAGATCTATCCTCAACCGCCGAGGTCCAGGGGTAGCAGCTGCGGTAGCGTGAGCTCGTTGGATTGTCAAAATCGCGAGTACCAAGAGATCGGTGCAGCGAATGGCAGCTTTCACGTGACCGCGACTGGCTTCAACTTCACCGAGTTCTACGAGGGTTACTACCAAGAAACGAGCCGAAACGAGCACCAAATCGGCCATTCGAATAACATGAGGACGGCGAAGGAGCCGGCCAGGCCGGCGTTCAGGATGAACGAGTGCGCGGAGAACGTTTACGACGGTGTATCGAGCCGGGCCGAATTCACCGGTGAGAATGCTACGGCCAAACAAAGCGCCGACACCCCGCCAAAAATGGAGCACCACACGAGCAATATCTTTAGCAACGGCAGGTGCGAGTTCGGCCAGAATCAGGAGAGTTTCTTCGCCGCGAAGAGTTATGGTATGCCGAAAGGTGATGGTTTTTTGCCTAGAAATAACGGCAATCCTTATGGGCAGAGGGGCGACATTCTTTATTTGGGTGCCACGTACAGCGTGCAGAGAAACGAAAACTACGTTCAGAGCCAGCAAGGCGGCAAATGCGAGCCGTCCAGGTACCACCAAAAAAACGACGCTCTCCACGTCTCGCCGATGGAGTATCCCGGCCAAAAGGCGAAGGAGAGCATGCAGAAGATCAAAAACGGCACGCCGGGTATCGAGGTGTTGAGAAAGAGACGGCTGGCGGCGAACGCCCGTGAAAGAAGAAGGATGAACAGTCTGAACGATGCTTTCGATAGGTTACGGGACGTCGTGCCTAGCCTCGGCAATGACAGAAAGCTCAGCAAATTCGAGACTCTACAAATGGCGCAAACGTATATCGCGGCGTTGTACGAGCTGTTGCAAAGGGAGTGAAAACTCTTGCGACGAAAAGTTCCAGATAGCCTTCGAAGGAAGCTACTTTCTTCGAAGGAAGGAAGAGAACGACGGGAGACAAAGGCGAGGAGATCGTTCCTTTCCGCCGTAGAGAGAGGAGTAGAGAGAAGAGTCGAGCGCGTAAAATGGCTCGAAGCTAAAGTAGTACTGCATCAATTTCGAGGAAACTCGTCGACGGAGGGACGCGGATGGCCAAAACAGGCGTCTCAAAGTCTCCGGTTCTCGCAACCGGAGCGTGGATTTTTCGGATCACCGCGTGATATCTTCCGTCACCTGCGACAACGAGGGCAACTGTCGCTACTAGTAGTCGCTGATCGACGACGACAGAAACGGTCTTGAAACGATGTTCGAGCGGACGTCCAGCTGAAAGAACGCCATCGAGCTGAATATCGTCGAAGCTTCGTTGCACGATCCACGATGTCAATCGGCGCGTAAAGGTAAAAATGGTACGTAATAAAAATCACGAAGCGTCGTTATCAGCGCAGATATTAACGATTAGAGACTATAGTACGGAATCGTCGAGTTTCCCAACTTTCTCGTAGAACGTGATCGAGCCGCATTTCTCGCCGAGGAGAATTTTAGTTTCGATCCCGGCGGATAGTTTAATTAGCAATAATTGCCGCGTGCAGACGCGGTACACGACGCTACTCGTTAATGCTTTTTCCTCGTTCGGCCTTGTTGCCGGATTCCGCGATATTTTTCGCTTGATCGAATCGCGATAACATCGTTGATACGCGAAACGGAACGAGTTTGATGAACTTGCTAACCCTACGGGATGAGATCTAAGGGAAGGAGAATAGACGATGAGATTATTTAAGCGTATTACGAGACAGGTCGACGCGAGATACACCTCGTTCGCTTTGCTTTGGGTTTAAGGATGATTTTACGTTATCCCCATACGGACATCGGTACGGAAATTTCGTTATGGTATATCATTGTATAATTCTTTATACAGCGTGTTACGTTCCATCATAAATATTTTTCTACTCACGACAATCAAATTTTCTCCGTCGTCGTTTCGATAATTAAAAATAAATACAAAATAGTACGGAACGACGTGCGCTGTACGATACGGAGAAATGTTCTTACGTCGATACTGTCAGATACCATAACGACGAATCGCTATAGTGAACGTTACTGGACTATTGTCCGAACGATTATTTTCCTGTCCGAATGGGCAATGTAGATCGATCTTTAGACGAAGAACGGAAACGAGCTTCGGCCGAAGTTTCATTGTAAATAGTAAAATATCGTGTAGCGTGTTTTAGTTGTAGGATCTCTGTAAATATCTAATTAGATACAATTAAGTTATTGCGACGTTGTTATAGGTAAAATTGTGTACATATATAAATAAACGGACAGGGATCTCTCGATCGCCACGATCACGAGATTCACGACGGTACTTCATATCGTGAAACGCGTGGCTGATCGAATCGTTTTTAAATCGTTGAATTTTGGAACGTACGACGACTTGGGTGCCGCGTGACAAAAAATTAAACGTCGAGCCACAAGTGGCTACGAAAATTATTGGCACGTCCGTTACGACATTCGCGTACCGATCGATCACGCTCGAGCGTGTTAACGCGGCTAGAAAAATTCGCGATGCGACGACGAAAATCGAATATAGAATCCGATTAAAAACGTTTCGTTGCGAGCGAAGGGTAGGTGGAAACGCTTTTTTTGTAGCCACTGTGAATGATTTATAAGAAGAAAGTCGATGGCAAATAACGACGTAAGAAAAGATTAAGTACCTCGTCGATTACAAGGGACAACGAACTTTACAGTCCATTAAAAGATTTCAAGATAAACCAAAGAATTCGTAGGCGTTAAGTGAGACACTGCGTTGACCTCGATTATTTTACCGGTTACGAACATTTGTGTACAGCATCAGACATAAAATTCGAATTACACTCGATTTAATTGTATTAACACGATACCAATATTTAATAGAATCAATTCTATTTGATTAAATTTACATACGAAATGAAATTTTGTGTCGTTATTAACCCTTAACTATAGATCTCTGGTCTATCAGAGAATGGTCCGCTCTTACTTCGTTCTTATTAGATCACAGAGTATTACGCTAATTGTATATTTTTACAAAATACGATCTAAACGCACGTTTTACCTATCTTTTGCATATCGTACGTAAGCTCACGCTCTTCGATTCTTCGCATAAAAGCGCGGCGCATAAAAATCTACGATCCGATCGTTACAACGTCGATTTAAGCAAAACTTTACAAGTTCGACCACTCGAGTACCTTCATCGACTTATATCTTAATCGTACGGTATAAGGATCGCGTGTAATTAAGGGTTAATACAAACGTGTTTAGACAGATTTTTAAACAGGACAGACGGATTATCGTTCTTTGAGACGGACTACCGATCGATCTTTCAAATATTCGCGCGTTTCTCGGAACGAGCCGCGACTCGAAACATTTCGTTTATCGAACTATCGACCATCGCGTCGCTCTCGCGAAGGCTCTAAAATCGTTTCCCTCGGTGATCGACGTGACCGTTTGACACAGAGACTCGATAAAGAAGTTAACCGAGGAAGAAAAGCGCGAGGACAGGTTTTTAGGGTTCTTTCTCGCGAGGCAAATGATTCGGCCGGCCGATTCAGCGGCGATGTTCCTCCCGCAATTAGGGATATGCAAAAATCGGAGGACAAATGGCGGTGGTCGGCCACCTCCACTTAGCAGTCAATCACAATTAAATACAATTTTGCGCGAGCTTCGGGGCCTGGTAATGGCGCAAAAAGAGAGCAAATTGAAATCTCCTAGCTGACAGAATGATAGATGGTGCCGGCCAGACGCGAAAACACGGAGAACGAGGGAGAAAGAAAGGGGAAGAAGGAGGGAGAAAGAGGGATAGAGACGGAAGAGAGTTACCTTCCTTCCCTGAACGCTGTGAGAAAGCTCGGCTCTCTTTGCTTCGAGCCGAGAATCGCGACGACGAACGAAAATACAAAAGTCAAGCGGCGGCTGACGTTAATACCGCTATACCGAGCCGATTTCTCCCGGCCAATATCGTTATTAATCCTCTTCATCCAGAGAAAATGGCAATCCGATCGTACCACGGAACAACGACACCGCGCGTAGCCGATCGAACGAACGAGTGCCTAGGATGCAGGAAACTTGCAACTGCGATGCAACGTGACTACACGAAATCCTTCGAGCCGATTACCATTGTTTTCTCTCGGCGACCACGGCTGAACGCACCAATTTCGAGGCAAAGCGTTTTTCTTCGCTAGAAATTGCGCGCCAAAGCGCTTTTCATTCGCTTATTACCGTCAAGTGGAACAAGCGCGAGCGCGTTATTTAGCGCGTTGTTTAGCGCTCGATCTCTAGAGTTTTCCTTGGGAAAAAATGTCGAGCAACGCGTACGTTTTAGAATAATCTGAAAACCATCAATTCCTCGAATCCAACAGCCGCTAATTTCGTATCTGTTAGATTTAACGGTGCGCTTCCTATCTTCGTGCGTGGACGAAGAAAACGGATATCGCAGAAGGTGCATCGTTCTTGGTAAAATCTAATTAGAATCGTTCGTGATCATCAACGAGCGCAATCGTAATCACGCTCTAACCTGATCGTCGGGATACCGTCCAAAGTGAAAAGATCGGCTTATGAAAAACGCAAACGTCGCATTATCACGCATGCTCAATTAAGCCGTAGAAATTAGCGGTCGGCGGGCAGGTAGCCCGAAGACGGTAGCGACGATTAATCGAGGCTCGAACAAAGGAAAACCGGCCTCTTTGTGCGCGGCACAAATCTATTTCCGCGTAGCTTCCTCAATTAAGCCGATAGAAATTTATGCGATTCGCTCGTCGATTAGAGAGAAAAGGCTAATTATTCATCGACTCGTTCGCTCGAATGGAGAGGATGTTTAACGCGTGGACAGCGAAGGAGGAACAAGGGGGAGGAAATGATTTTAACGTCAAAAGTGGATGCTACGTGACGGCATGCGTCTTCTCCTGGCTACACGCTCCTTAACCCTTTGCCGTACGATCCGACTTTCGTTTCCTACAATGTCGTATGCTAACGAATAATTTTCTTGCCTCGCTCGATATACCATACTTGTCACAGAATACTTTCGCCAATATATTACACGCACTGTACGAAATCTTTGTAAAATTCCGTTAGCGTCTTAACGAGACGCGATCGTAAAAGCGTATCGGTAAAATTTGAAACGGATACGAAAATGTATATAAAAGTTACAAAATATTTATTACGAACATAGTCGATCTAATAACGGCGTAAAGTGCGAACAGTAACGTTAAACCTGCAACTAGTGGTCCAACCGTATATCAGTATGTCATTATTAACACGACGAATTGATCGTTCGAACAATTGGACGATGTTCGCGAAGCGTGTGCTTCCGATTAATATCTCGTAACTTCCATATACATTCTCATATCCGTTTCAAATTTTATCCATACAATCGCGTCTCGTTGCGGCGTTAATTTCAAGCAATCTTTCGTGTACGTACGTACGTACATACATACGCGAAAAGATCGTACGAACGTTCGAATACTTTCGCGAGCCACTGTAAAGCTACTTCGAATTTCCTACATCGCCAGATCGTCCCCCTTCGTTTTCCATTTTTCACGCGAACTTTCACACTCTTCGTATCGCAAGCCTTCGAATCGTGTGATTCGCGATTTTCACGTGTAAATAAATTCCCTATCGATAATTCTCGCTCGATATTACATTATTTATTATACGGCAAGGGGTGGACACGCTCCGTCTCTGTTCAGTCACGGCGCCGGCAAACAATGCAGGAGTCGCTAATCAGCGGACGAACGCGCAACGTCTTCATCCGTGGACACGGGTCGCGCACCATAGGCCGCGTTTCGCCATCGTAGCAACGCTATTTGTCTTCCGTGCAGGATTTTGCACGGCTGAGTAATGAGAGGATACTCGATACGCTTCAGGTCCGCGGTAATAGTTACGTGTTAAGCCGATGAAGAGAGAAGACTGTACGATGCGCGGCAAAAGGGTGGAGGAAACGGCCGAGTGAAAGAAAACGATTTCCGACTAGCTGAGGCGATTCCGGTAACGCAGGCAGTTTGTTATTCGCCGTGGAAAAAGTGCATTCGCCACGCGAGGTTTTGTTTATTCGCGTAAATATAGCGAGTACGTACTAGGCGGCCGAGACATCGCGAGCAGAGACGTCGCGTCGACCCAGAGAAACGTGTTTCGGACGCAGATGGGTTACTACTTCTTCGAAGTTTTGTAATCGATTCGTTTGGCGTTTTCTTCCACGTGTCTCTATTCCCAGTGTGCGAAGTTTCAGACGCGTTCCCAGCGTGTGAAATTTAATGTTTCAAGGTTCAACGTACGACGCCAGTTTCTTTTTTTTTTCTTCTTTTTTTCTTTTACACCGAAGTAACGAAAAAAGATGAAAATACGATGGTCGAATGAAACAATATTCGTACGATGGAACGTTTGAGAGGATTCGAAATTATTTTTCTTGCGTCTAGGTAGTCTAGATTTGTTCGAAATTTTATTTTTAAAAACCTGTACGTTCTTTAAGCTGCTTACGAAGATAAAGCATAGTCGAGTCCGTTGGTCAAATTATTCGCGATACAAAATAACCGTACGAATTTTCAAACGTTTAACGTTTCGGGATATCGTGGAACATAGCGTAGGTAGATCAGAGAGGCGTGTTCGTTTCGGCATAGAAAGCTTTGCGACTTGAAAAACAAGAGGAAGGTTGGGCTCTATTTTCAAATTAAGCCTCGTCGTCGTTTCCATTCATTTTCTGGATGAAACGCGCGGTTCGTTTCTTCTCGCGTGCTCGTCTTAGACGATATTATCATAACTCGCTTCTAATTTGTGGACTAGCGACGAGAGAAACGTAAAAGAGACTGAGGGCCCCGTTTCGAGCGGCGCCCTTCAAATTACGGTGTTTTTCGAAAGTATTCGATGAAGATTCGAGAAGTGATCCGGCTATAGTTGTAATAAACGTCGTTGTTCTTTTACCAACGAAGCGGACCGAGGTTTGCTCGAGAGGCGAGGATTACGTAGAGATCGTAAGATGCGAATTTTGCGACGCGATCGTATTTCGGGCCGGTAACACTGCCATCGGGTACCTTTGTAAATAAATCGTACGCTTTATTATACCGTTGTTACGATACGATGTTAGACGATAATCTTGATTTAAGAGGAGATTCCCTTCAGTTAGGCAAAACCAATTCCCACCAATAATGTTCCTCTGATGAGACCAAATGTATTTAAGCATGTGCAATGTTGAATAAAAACCACTTGAAAAATTCAAAACGTTCTACCTTTATTACGCTTTTTATCCCGACATTTGTCAATTTTATCCCGATATTTGTAGACCCTTCTCTACGAATAACACGCTATTCCTATTAATCCTATTAAATGATGAAAGACGAAATATTCCAAACACTGGAAACGTTGTCGCGATTTTCATTTCAATCATCGCGCGCTATCTGAACGTCGATAAACTTCGATCGGATTCAATTCTACAACCATCGCCGTGTAATCAACGTTTAATTAACGTTCCATTTCCATCTAATCGCATAGCAGCTAAGAATTAAACGAGAACGAAGCAAAAGAATATATAAATAAAGAGAAAAATCTGACTTCGTATGGCATCTCGACAGAGAGTAAGAGAAAGAGAGAGAAGGAGAATTATGCAGATTTCGTGGTGCGTTTGAAGCGGATCATCGGCAACACTCGTAAGTATACTATTGGGATCTGGTAGATTATGAAAATCGATCGAGTCTGCCTTCCATAATTTCTAACTCACGGAACGAAGAGTCGATCGATGGAAGACTATCGTTCGGTGCATAAGGATGCACATTCCGGTTCCACTTGAACAGCACATCCGAGAAGGACCGCTTAAATCTAAACTATTCCTCGAGGCCATCGGTTTTTTTCTAGGAAGCCTAGGATATAACTGCGCCAACAATTTCGAGGACGCGACGAAAAATAAGTAGCCACGTTCGCCAACCTTCTGCACGTTCGACGATTCTCGAGGAAACGATAATGAAACAATTTTGTTAGATCATTAGGCTAACGATTGAATTCCCCCTCGATTTTATTTGCCTCGACTGTCGTAAACATTATTTCGTTCTGCGTGTTATACAATATCTGGTTTTCGTCGATTTTTCTCCAACGATCCCGGCAAATCGTTATAAAAGGTAACATACCATTGGCAAGTATCGGTTAAGTCGTTGAGAAGCCACGCCGATCGACTGCGTAAATTAAAAACGGATGGTGGAACGACGATTATTTACATAGATGTTATTTTTCAAAGCTTCCCTTCCACTTTACGATCATCTACGCTATCTGCTTATGGTAAATAATTTCACGAAAATTTGAGAAGATCCGCAGCTCGAAGGTCTGATCGTCGTCGCGCCCAATGTTTCATCTTGTTACGATAAAGCGGCGAATCAACGGGACAAGCTTTCTCTCCGTTCGCGGCAACTAAATTTACATGGAAGATAAACCTTCGCATAATTCGATAGAGGACGTAACTTAGAAATAACAAGCACGAGATTTGCCCGATCTACGTCGTCCAAGGGTCAATCGTTTCATTCGTCGAATTAAAATTCGCACAGCGAACTCGAATAAAATTGTATCGCATTCGGATCGAGGTTGGATCTCGTCGCAAGGCGATGAACGTGAGAAGCACGTTGACGCAAATTAAAAGTTCGCTTAGTCCCAAAATGTGCTCGGTACGCTTCAGACCCTTACATTCGAGGTTTCCATCGCATTCGCTCGTGCAACATCGTCGAACACACGTGCATAGAGGAGAAGAAAATAAGGAGAGCTCCACCTGTGGCCAGCACTGACTCAAAGCGAAAGCTCGGTCGCTTAACTGCCGATTTCCATTCGAAGGTGAGTAGCGTACGCGCTACAGGTAATTGGTATCTTACGCGGCCGTTGCGAGAATAAATCGATCGTAGCGAATGTTGTTGGGTTTGATAGAATGCCGGATAGCGGCTCGCACAAAGCGACCTTCGTCTGGTCGAGTGAACCTGCTACCAGCCAGACAAATTGATACCAGGCAACGCACTCACTCTCCCTATCTTTTCCGCCTGTGCACAGGGGTACCTTACGTGCCTGCAGTAAGTACGGGCGCATAACTCGCAGAGCTCGATACGCCGCTGTTGGAAACGATCCATGCAAGTTGTATAGGACTAGCTGATGCGCCGCTTACAACCCCGTATTAACTCGAAATAGTCCGTCTTAGTCATTTTGTTTGATCTATTGTTACATCTTTCTATCACACTCGTCGTGCCTCGTCTCTCGCAATCGGTGCGATCCATGCTACTTGCTTTTTCCTTCGGTTTCTTCGTATCGGTTGCTCGATGCTGGCAGACATTCTTCTTTTTCTTTTTTCTTTTTTTTTTCTTTTTTTCTTAGAATTGATAGAAGTAAGAGTTTATTGAAATCCCATTGTCCACTCGTCGACGTTCCTTCGTTTACGTGTTCGATAATGCAACGAGCGCTAGTGAAATAGATTAACGAGGATGGAAAACAATTCCTATCGCGTTCCTATGGAATCAACAGATAATAAATTGTAATCATTTCTTTGAAAATTCACCGACAACGTATCGAGCTTTGAAACGCTACTCGTGGATCTGTCTATTAGCTCGGAAAAGCCTTCGTCGTTTCATTTAAAGACTATATGGATAAACAGCTTCGCTTGAATGTTTCGTTAGAATAATAAAACGACGATACAGAGGTATCATACGTTCATCGACGCACAATGTCTCTTGTAATTCCGTAATCGAGTTACATTTCGACAAAAAGAAACGAGCACGCAGATGATTTGAAACGGTGACGTAGAGCACAGACTGGTCGACGATCGAGGGTTAATAATACGAAGAATAGTAAAATTAAGCTATTCGAAGTTCTCCGTCAGCTAAAACTCTAAGCCATCTTGTTCAACAGCGAAGGAAGAGAGAACGCGATAAATTAAAAGCGACGTCGAAACGTGGAGGAATGTGTCTAATGTTGGGACAATCGTCTTTTGCGCGTGTCGCAGCTGTGACAAGACGTTATGCCGCAGTTTATTTCGCGTGCTCGCAATTTCTTGATAAATTAGATACACCGCGGTATCCCTCGAGTGTTTCAGTCGGTGACGATTACAAGCCGTGATAATAAAGTTAATGCGTGTACTCGTCGTACAATGAAGTAAACCGCCATTATCGCGATTACTGTTATTATTGCAATTATGACGATTGCTCGGGGTAGGCTCGTCGAGAAGGAACGAGCATGAATTACGCTTTCAAATGCGAGAGGAGCTGCGCGAACGTTCGCGCCGATGTATGAAAATTAATCGTCTGGTCGAGAGCGCGCGTATTTACGCATACTTACGTACATTAAATGTATAATAATCTAATGACGTTCGAGTATTATGCAAATAGTAACGCCGGATAACGCGTGTAGTAACACGTGACAGTAAGACGTGCGGGAATTTGATTTTCAAAAATAATATGCGATTAGAAAAACGACAAATTTATAATATTGGTTGGTATAATTTATAATAATTGGTGAACAGCGATTCTAATTTTTATCTGGTATACGATTTTCCAAGCAACAATAATCTAATCTATTATTTCTGACTATTTCTTCTTTTTTATATTGCTTTTAACATCTCGTCAATTGCATCTATTCGGAGGAAGATTTAGTGGTTAGATTTTCTTTGCGAAGCGACGTGTATTTCGGAAAGGAGGAAACGTTTGAAACTTCGTTTATCCTCCGATCTGGTTGCGTGAGTGATCGTATTTAGGGAAATTCAAAAGCACGTGTCTGACAATCGTAATTTGACGATTGCAGACGTCGCGGATTAGTAGATCAAATTCGGATTAGATACGCGCGCGTGAGTCCGAGATACGTTTTCCAATTCTAAGTTTCTGTTACTTCGTGTCGACCGTCTTCTTTTATAATCGAAAATTAATTCTCCGAGTATCAAGAAACATAATTGGACGAAAGTTTAAACTTTTATTATAAAAAAAACTCTTCATTATGAAAGTTTCTTCTATTACGGCGAATGATATTCACAGATGTACGGTAAAGTTGTTCAAAGTGCTTGCGAAAAGTGTATTTTCGAACGCGTACAACGTTACTCAGCCGGTCTAGTTTTCTTCGGGTTGTACGACGAACAGTAAAAAACAGAAAATAATTTAAAAGAAGAAGTAACTAAGTAGATACGAGTGCAAACATTTTCACGTAAATCGTTTTAAATGCCCCGGACATCCACGCAGAACAGTAGGACAGGTCCGGGTTTCTTGATGTCTACATGACTTTGCTATTTCCTCGATCTCGTTTGCTACACGTCACCTTCGGTATTATGTGCTCGTGCCCGTCGTCAAGACACGTGAATGTTCACTTGTCGCTTGAAAGCAATTCAATACCTAAATTTCATTTCATCGAGTGATATAGACACAGAGACTTCATAAATAAAGCATCGATATAGACTTCGCAAAGAGAAATCTCGATATCCTTCGTTCCCAACGAATCTCTCGAATTAACGAGTGAAGCTTTCTCGTCGTCTTATTTAATTAATTTTATTAAATATCTTGAAGATAAGCTTTCTAAAGAAAAGTTATACCTTTCTGTAAAGAAGACTCGTACGCGTCTGGCGATGTCTTAATTAGGTTGTTTAGTTCAAATTAATTGTAATTATTTCTAGAGATTTTATAACAGTCGTTCGTACTAATTATACACGTACGAACATGAAATGGTATTATCTTAAATATAAAATTAATTGGAAGCTATGAAAAATTTCTTCGTCTTTACGTCGAAATTGAGACCGAATATTTCTCATTGTCTTATTTTATTAAATATTTTCTAGATAAACTTCTTACAAAAAAGCTGTATCTTTTTGTAAAACAGAATTACAGGCATCTGACGGTTTCTTAATTAGATTGTTTAGTTCAAATTAATTGTAATTATCTCTAGAGATTTTATAACAGTCGTTCGTAGTAATTACACGTACGATACACGTACACGTACGTAGTAATAAATACACGTACGATCATGAAATTTTATTGTTTTAAAGATCTCTCCATTTTTATGGCGAAATTGAGGTTGAATATTATTTTATCGTCTTTAGCAAATGTTTTCATACGATATAAAGAAGAACGTACAGCTATTCATCGATTGAAAAAACATTCACGGTCTTCTCATTACGCTAAAGCCATGACAAATTTGTGGAATCTATACAAAATCCAATCTATATGATCAGATTACGTATAAGTAGTATAATTTTGTTCTTTCCTCGCACAAATGTATTATTCGTGAGAAAAAAAAAAAAAAAAACGCAATGAAATATACAATAACGCGAACGTCACAATATTTGGAGAACATACGACAAAAGTTCACTTTTGTCGATCGTCTATCTGACTTTCATGCTATTCGATGAAACGATTGAAGAGGCAAAATCTGATAGACCTTTGAGAATATTTCAGACTTAAAAACTAGAAAAATACGAAACGTGCTTCCAACTATACTCGATCGCTTTCCCTTAACGAAACTACCCACATACGGTTAAGATCGTTCAAGCGATTAAGAAGAAAAATTTTGAATTTTTTTAAGCCACTTATGACGTCTCCACGTGTCTCGATATAGTTTTATATCATCGTTATCGGGCAGTTCTAATTTTGTTCTAATTTCGTTTACGTTTATACCGCGAAAGCAAGTGGCAATTTCATGGCCGTCAGGCTGAAATAAATAAATAAACACGTACATACGTATCCGTGTCGAAGGACGCAGGACTCTGAACTCGCCATCCTGCTTCCAAAACGAAAACGTACAAAACGCAATCCCTTCTTTCACAGTTCGCGTCCAACCTCGACCAACGAGCGTCTACGAGAACACGGAGGAACTGTCGCAACGCTCTCCATACGTGCTGCATCCTTTAATCCTTCGTCGTCCCGTTGAATAACAGATAACAGAATCGCATCAGCCATGCCGAACAATTGGCCCCGGACAATGCGCGTTTTTCTCGTGGCAGCGGAACACGGCCTGTTGCGACTCTACAATTCCCGTGGCTACGACCAAGCAACAGGTAGTAGGTGCTGGTTTTCTGGCAATGTCCTGTGCAACGCACGATATAACAGTTACACAGGCGACAACGGTGGCCTGCGTTGACAGCACGCGGAGAATCTTTTGCATAGAATCGGGAAGAATCGAGGAGGACGGTCGCGGTCGAACTCGCCGAGAGTCGAACGAATAGCGCGCCCGTGGCGAACGCATTGATGATTCGTGCATTCCACCTGGGATTAATCGATTTAACGGTTCGACGGGCCGAGCAGTGTCCACGGTGCTATAATTTGATGGAGTGGCGTACAGCGTACATCTCTTTCGCGTCATCCACGTCCGATTCATTGACCGTGCGTTTTCGCACTGTCACCGCGTAACCGTTGCCGCGGTGCTCGAGCCGCCGCGCCGCGGACAAAGCGGAGGCGAACGAGAGAATAACCGAAGAGAGAATATACAGGGGAAGGAAGGCTGCGCAGGGGAAGAGGGGACGATAATACGCGGCCACACGATCATTAATTCAAGTTTGCTCGCAGATATTCTCGTCTTTGAACACGGAAGCTATCCGAGTCTCTCCTTTCTTCCTGCGGCACTGTCTCCGCTTCGTTGCTTCGGCGCTCCACTAGGCAAGCTCGATGAAGACGAAGACACGAGTTGATCGAACGAGTTGACGAAAGAGGCAGTCTGTTTCCTGACGAGGCAGTAGATTTTTGGACTCGACGCGGGTGAACAACGCGACTTAACGCGGTTTAAGGAGTATCCGAGCATATTATATTCTTCCGAGAATATTATATTCTTGTAATGTGTAATTAATTAGCGCTGTGTATAATTAGTCCTTTAGGGATGGATGTCGTCACAGCGATGGTAAAATTTGTCTTCAAGCTGTAAATATTTATTTACAAGGTGTTCAAAATCTGGAATCTAAATTTTGGAAATTGTTCTACCTGTCAAGAGATAATAATATTGACGTGAATTAAGTGGATGATATCAGCTGTCTCACCTTCTATATTTCTAATAGCGTGCAATTCTATGCCAACGTATCATTAACCATTAATTACATCGTACATCGCAATCGTACATCGTAATTTTGCTCAAATTATATTATTATATTATATTACGTACTTGTTGCCTAAATTACTTTTACTTTACGTTCTACGTGATAACCGATAAACGCCCGTTATAATTGTTACAATGTACTGGATTGTCCGGAAATAAATAAGTTGTGATCTTTTGTTTGATAGAACAAAATGGATCGTACGTAATTCGATAAAATAATAGTTGTACATCCATTATTTCCTTACAAAACGAAAGAAACTTTTCGGACGATCTAGTACAAATACAGAATGTACATGAGGTTTTAAAACATCGATAAACTATCTCAAATAATTATTCTAACGTTAAAAGTCAAGTGACAAACTTACTTTCCCTATCCTGCGGTCCAACGATACCGATCGATGCTTAAAGATATAATACGAAAGGAACGAAATCGTAATGATATGGCAGCTTTTCAGCTCCAGTTAAACTTTACGGTAGTTTGGACGATCGAAAGTCGAAAGTCGCTGCACCGAACGTTCTCTGAAGAGCGTCGGTGCTTCCGGCGAGGAAATGGTCAATGGCGAATCGCGTTTTCAACTACGATGAATACACTCTTGCTTATGGATTTACGTTCTTGTTGCGTGTGTGTTTGGAAACGGGATACTGCGCCTCTTTCCAACGTCCAGAGACTTGTTTTCCTTTGTACGAACGTAAATAGTCACAGACTCTTTCTACGCGAAATGTTAGCAAAGACCGATGTCGATGGAATCATCATTGTATATTTAACCTTTGCGATTCTTAACGACTGTAACTACAGAAATTATTTTTACCACTAAACGGCAGTCAAGCGCGAACGTATTAGGAAACGCAGATAGATAATCTTTGACTAATGCATTTAGGAGTCTTACCACAGCGAAACGGAATCGATGTATTTTGAAGTTGTGGGCGACGCGTTTCTCGCTTCAACTTCAAATCAACGTTAACTTCTACGCAATCTTCTCAATCAATTTATATTTTAGAGTTTTACTTGCTCTAGAAAAATTTCCGGACTAATTACGACACAGCCGATCTTCGCTCGAATACTCTGATATCCGGACGTTCTATCGTCCGAACGCGATAGTTCCCAATAGCCTTTTTCCCTTTCAAATACGTTCGTGCTCGTGCACCATTCGTTCTTTCTTTTATCCGATCGAGCGAATTTTGATTATGGGAATCTAGTACGAAAGCAATAGCGTTCTAGCTATGGAAACAAAATACGACGGAGTTAAAAATTTCGAAGATGACGTAGGCGCAACAGAATTGGGAAAAATACACGGCGTTCGAATAGACAGACGTTAGAAATCCAGAAACGTGATATTGGAAATTATCTAAAGCACGCGAAGGAGTCGGTCGCTGGCAACGATATGAGAACGAAGGAGTTTCGTATAATACGATGATAACGACGATTTTGCAAACGGCAAACGAAAGTGATAATGTACAGGCTTCGATGGTTCAAACTACGAAAGAAACTCTACGCAGTTACTTATGCGAAAAAAATTACTTAGCAGCGAGAATTTATCGATTAATCTCAACTCGTATTTAAATAAATGAAATTTCATGTCAAAAAAATGACTTCGGTTATTCGAAAATCCTATTACTCCAACAATTTCCCAATTGATTCGGATATGTTCGACAGTAATATCAAAGTCTTAATCTATTTAACAAAAGGTTGAAAGATTAATAAATAGCACGAATCAACGTTTCTTAAAAAAATCTAACTGACTAATTGTCTTATATTTTTTATTTTATCAGTTACGATTTAACAATTTACAGGCTCGAATGTTTCTACAAAATTTCGCAGTCGGAAATTGATGCGATGTTGGAATTTTCTAACTACTGTATAGTTAGATCACTGTAAGAGGGAATTTGTTTTACACGCATTGGCGACAAGTATCTGAAAGGAAACAATAATTATGAAATACGATGCAGAAGAAGCGCAAAACGAAGAAAATCACAGAGATAACTTCCTCTCTCAGATTGCGAATGAATGAAAAATCTTTTTAGTGTACGACCAAGCGCGTAATAGCCAGTTTCTTGGAAAAGGTTTAATACGTACAATTGCTATGGTATGTTAAGAAATCGTCGTTTACACAGTATAAGTACGGTAGTTGAGCAAAAGGCGTGTATTAATTCCTACATTGACGTAAGTTTTTATTTCGAGCCAAAAACCTGTCCTATCGTACGTATTATTATGTAGATTTGCGCTTCCTTTTTTGATCGACTTTAAACGTATAATAACATAGGTTTTTGAACTAAAACGAGTACCGATTCCAATAACGAGCTATCTGGTGCTAATGTTATAGACGATCATTTTATAATTGTTAATGGGTGTTAGTTTAACCGTACAAGAACACATACAACCGCATCAGTCGTCGCGATTACGTAAAGTATTTCTGGTAAAAGATAACCGGCAATTTCTTAACCGGACGTTGTTCCTTTCGACGCGTATCACGCATTTCGAAGATACAATACGTATGAAATTATGGAATGGAATTATGCGTCGTACGATTCGCGAAACGCGTGAAATTTCGAAAATTTATGGCGAATATCGTGCTTGAACGCCGAAACTTGTAAATCGTTTTGCAGATTTAAACGTAAAGTTCTTTCGAGTTTGTCGATAAAGTGATTAAGCGTGCCGAATCGTTGAAAACACAGATATCATTTTAAAAAACGCATTAGCGTGCTTGAAAAAGTAACATGTGTACTTCCGAGCTAAATAAGTGAGATAAAAATCGCGAGTTTGGTCGTTTAAGATTGATAAAAAGAATTGTACCGTTCGACACTCGGTCGCTTCTTGTCCAAAGTCTCTGCTTCGCTCCTTGCTTCCCTATTTGCTACGGTACTTGCGCGCGTGAACCGTAGACACGTAGAATGGAGACATATACGGTAATGACATGAAAATTTATAGCGATAAAAAATGAGAGAATAAATACAGAAACGAAACGGGAAAACGAATAGACGACGAATGACATCAAGAAACTTCACCACTGTTTGGCGCGTATTTCGCTAAAATCTCACTGTACACCGTGTTTTCCCAAAACCGCCGTTTGGTGCGCGCCTGATCTACTTTCAAGAGCGTGAAAGGTGCGCAAGAAAGCGCACTTATTCGCTGTAAGTGCAACACACGCTGCTGTAGAATCGACGAATTGAAGCTTCGCGTTAAACTTCATCCTGTCCTCCGTGATCGCTTCAAAGACCGAGAGACAAGTTCACCGGACCCAACAGGATTCAAATTACGCGAGATCTGTGCGTAATCGTGGTTCGTAATTAAAAACTAAAACTACAAAGTCAAATTGACTGGTTTTACAATTTTATTTTCAAATTCCCACTTCGTGTTATTCTTTTTTTTTTCGCAATAATGTGATAACTTTGTGATGCAATGATAGCTAAAAGAATAATATAATGAATTTTATTTTGTTTTTTATGTATTCAAACTGAAAATAATTTTGCATCAAGGCTACTTATACCAATAGCAGTGAAAGTGACCGGTACTTGTCAAAGTGTAAAAGGGTCTTGCGATCTGTTTATCGAACTCCAATTAACCAGTTTCCTCGTTTTATGCGACTACCCGCGCGTTTTTTAAATTTTTCCTGCGTATCGTAAAAATATGATGATACCAGTTACGAGGAAAATTCCGGATCGATCGCTAGATCGCTAGATGCTAACACTAGAAAGAATACCAGAAAGAGAAGCAGTCGAAACGACTGGTTCTACAATTTTATAAATGTGCCAACTCTCATCTAGGAATCGTGGTCCCAGATGGATCAATGATACTAAAAACGTACCACGTAACGTGGAATTGCTTCTGTGAGAAAGTAATAAATCAATAAATAGAAAAATATTCTATCGTTACGTATTTCTTAAAGACCAGTCGTTCTGATAAAAACAGCTTCGTATTAACTATCGGTGATTCTAACGTTGATTAATTAACTCCGCGTATCGACTCGAAGAATCGCCATTGAACGTAAAAACATCTCGTTAAATATTTTCAAGTCGACAAGTTTTGGCTTGGAAACGTCGAGCTCGTAGATACTAGATCGTTACACGGCGCCTCGAAATTTCAGTATCATTAACCAATCAGCGTCAGGCAAATGGACGCGGAGTGTCGTATCGCGGCTCGCGATCCAGACCCTATAAATAGTCACGCAGAAGCGTGTATAGTCGTAATAACAGATCGAAACCACGGGTTTACCGTCGATCCGTATCGTGTATCAAGCGGGAATATACGACTGGTCTGGATCGCGTCGATAATTAAATAGCCGACGCGCCGACTTTGCGAGCATTCGCGCGCGCCTCCCTCCTATCTGCCCCTTTTCGATCCATCGCGGACATCCGTTCGCGGACGTTCACCACGGAGAAAGACATCACGCGCAAATCGTTCCCCTATTTCACGGTTTGCGCAACGAAACGCTTCGCGTTCGTACGATCGACGTGATCTTGAAATTCCTCGCGTTTTCTACACGTCCAAGGCTGACCGTCTTAACGATCCACGACGACAGTTAGGGATCGAACGAGCGAGTACAGTGTCGCGTCTGACCCGTTTCGATCGAAGCGGCTGATCTATTAATTCCGGCTAATTGTAAATATTTCACAGTCGAGAACTGGTGTCGTTAAGACTGTACGATCGTTTATGTAGCTTCGGTTGGAGTAGCAGCGTGGATGCGACGGAATTTTTCAAGTTGGACGGGTTCGATTATTTCGTTTAGTTTTTAAAGGTGCGCGTCTGTGTCACGCAGTGGCTATAGAAAGTGTCTGCACGAAACGTATTTTTATTAGATTCCAGGCTTCGTTTGCATAGCGCTAAATTTTTGTAATCGTATGACGCCAAATAATACGAAATTTAATATAGCTGGGTCTAATTAATCGGTATATAAAAAATAAATGCAGTGGTGTACAAATACTTTTTGCAAACAAAACAAAACGGTTGTATAACAAAAACGCGTTATGTAGCAAAGTTATATAACACGTTACGGAAACAAAGGGAACAGTATCGCATAACGATACTATAGCAAATGTATTCGGTTCTATAGTGATGTGCAGGACGTGTTGAAAACATTACGCAACATAATGCACCGTAACGTCGTTGCAACGATGTAGCGAGTTAACGCGACTTGCGTTTGCAGTTCCTGGCAATGTAATTTCCTTTGATCCTTTAAATTCTACCATCCAACGTTTAACTCGCTACGTAACAAAATTAATTATACGTTAGGAAGAAGAACGCTACGACCGCGTCTGCAAATTATTTACAAAATAAGAATACCAAACTGCGAACAGTCATTCTCCATTCACGTTTAAAATAAAATCTGCCCAAAACCCTCGATAGACGTTATAGTCGATGCGAATAGCGTGACATATCGAAGCTCGCTCCGTTCGACCATCGACATAGCGAAACGTAGCGAGGGCCGATCACGATAGGCGAAAAATCAAAGGATTCGGCCGAGACTTGCCCGGAGGTCGACATCGTCAGCCACACCTGCCGCATCGGCGTTGAAGCGATGAGAAAGGGGTCTACGAAGAAGAGGAAAGAGTTTCTAGACGACGCGCATCGTGTACGGAGCATGGAGATTCCAAGATGCGCCCGAAGCCGACGGACACGCCTAGTTAAAACGTGTGATGGATGCGCGAAAAAGAGCGCGAAAAGCAGGCCGGATCCGTGGCCGGGCCCCGTCGAACATCGGTGGCAGATCCCGAAACTGATTCGCGCGCCGTTACGCGCGTCTCTTTCGCTCGTACGTTCCATCTTTGCGATCTTAACCGCCGCCGGACATGCAAATTATTATCCGTCTCTAGGAGGGGGAGATCTCTCGCCTACTGCAACCGTGACTTATCATGCTTAATTACACGGTCTACCGTTGAGTTATTGGCTGTTTTATAATATTAAAGAGGCGCCAATTAGCCGAGTCGATGCCTTGATCCGCTTTCGTTTCCTTTCAGGGGGTAGCATCCTGTTCGACTCGCGTTTAGATCTGCTTTTAACGCCCCCTCTTTGCCCCTTCTTCGCGATCTTCTTTGGATCAGGGATTCGCAGTCGCGCGTAGTGTGTATGTACAGGGTGTCTTGGTAAAACTCTCTCGAAGAAGAGAAACGAATGGAGGAATGAATCGTTCGGCTCGTTGCATCGTTGTTCATGCTTGCGACGAAACGTTGCGCCATCGTGCTCATATTTTCCGGGGCTCCGGTGTTACCGCGGTTCTTTTCTAAGCGGAACCTTCTGTCTATTTCCATATCCATATGTTTGTTTCTTTTCTTTTTTTTCTTTTTCTTTTTATCGCCTGATACACTGAACTGCTTTGAAAAGTATCTCGATCGATTGTTTCGAAAGACGCGTCGATCTTTATCTCACCAAGCTTGCTTTTACCTATGGGAGGCAAGAGAAAGAGAAACGGGAGGGTATTTTTCATGCGTAAAGATTTACGAAATTAAAGTCAAGGCGTCGGAGTGTCTCTTAAACGAAGCATTTTCAAAGATATACGCCTTGACACTTTTGTACAGGGAATAAACAAACGAATCGACCGGCACGTAAAAAGTACAAGGTTCCATATTAAAGAGTCGATGGAAACATCGTCTATTTAACATCATCGTCGCATATCGCGAAGAAAGATGTTTCTCGAAGCAGACAATTCGTTGCTTCAGCATTTCTTCGTATCGTAAAAAGTAACGAAGATATCTATCGCTTTGTAACGGAATTGCCGGGACACCCTGTATATGCGTATGCGTGATAATATATAACGGAATATAAAACACCGATGCATACATTTTGGAAATAACATGGTTCCAAAAGGAGAGGTCTGTTGCGATGGCGCGGTGTCCATGCGAAATTGTTTAGTGGGTAATCACTATGCCAGATTTGACCCTTTAGCTATCGAGAAGAATATAGACTCTTTGTGCGAGAAATATCGGTATAGATATCACCGTCTGGGACTTTCGACCTATTATTGCTATCATCGGAACCTCGTATTTCACTCGACTTTTTGGTACTTAAGAGGTACCATTTTGCATAATCCTTTTCGCAGAACGCACGATGTTACGAAGAATGTAAAATAGGTTTTTTCTAACAAGCGAGAATTAAGCGCGTTGTAATAATAAAATTGTAAAAACTACGTTCTTCAATTGCATTTCATATTCGTGCGTTCCTAAAAATGATATTTAATATACGTGCGCGAATGACTGTTCAATAAACGATGTTTAATAACTTCGAAATTCTACCCTGCATCTCCTTTAGTTATAATCAAAAATCCTTCGTCTTTGTTTCTACTAGAAGTTGAGATTCTTGGAATTCTACTTTGAATTTTCACTCGTCGCGCATATTCATAGAAGATTTTCAAACAGCTTCACGTGCACGTACGTACATTAACGTCGATATTGTATCGACCAACATCCTCCCAATACTTACAAATAGCAACCTATATACTACGTATTTCTTTTAATTATCTGCATCGGTGACTCTACACGCAAAAATTCGTCACATCGCGAAGCGAATCTATCGTGCACTCGTTTAAGCAGCCAGGTTAAACGGTTATCGAATACGCGAATTCTCCTACGTAAAATGATTTCATCGTATCGAGCGATCCATAAACGCGTGCTATTCGCGCATAAAGAGCTACGAAAGAGTCGATAATTGCAAATTTTCTACAGTGTAAATCGACACAGTGTAAATCTTTTTGGCCAGAAAGAGGAACTAATAATTCAAGCGCGAAAAATAATTATCAATTCGAGGGGCATCGCGCCCGCCATAATTCCATCGAAGAGTTTTTTCATTACAGGGGCCGACGTACCATTTTTCTCATTACCCGGACACGTTGTCGGCTCATTTTTTTCTCTAGTCGAAAGCGTAGCCAGTGGCACGAGAGTGGAGGCTAAGGGAAGCCGACGATAGCAGTTGGGACAGTGGAAAAGGGTTGCAAGTACCGAAAGATACATAGCGCGATGCCTTCAGCGGACACCGACCCATTTCTCTTTCGCGCCTCTTTCTCTCGTTAACGAAACGCTATCGCTCTTTCACCCACGGCGTGCGCGTTCAAGCGCCGCCGGTCCCGTTGCGCTGATTTCACTAACGAACCCAGCGATTTATATCATCGATCGAACCGTGTCCGCGGTAGGCGAACTCCGACTTACTTCGATGGTTCATTGTTAAACAGCAGCCGGCAGCCAAGAACGACCCTTATCGTTTGCATTCGCCATCTTATTGGCCATAGGCACTGATCGAACGTTCCAAACAAACCACTTTGGCATCTTCTCGATCGTTGTACGGGTAATGCTTGATAATTTTGTCTGCTTCGGATAGACATGGACGTTGATGAGATATATCCGTAGACTGAGAAAATCAAGAGGTTCCAACGTAATTTTGTAGTTTCAACGTCTCAACGTTTCATTACGAGCAATGTTACGCGCCGTGTGTATTTTTCGTTAAAGTTTTCCTACCAGCAGCTCCTACCGTGAGCATGTTACGATACACAAAATGGCTTGGAACCGAGCGTCCAAAAGTGCGAGTTTGTAGAAATCAGAAGCTCCGCTTAGCTGTGACAGTGCTGACAGTGACGCGAGCAGAAAAATAGAATTTTCGTGTTAACTTGCGAGCCAACTATGCATATGTTTGTATATGTATCGATTTTATTTCGTACGTATTCTCGATACACGATAAATGCGAAAATTGAAAAATATCTGCTATATTGTAGGAGCCGTGTCCATCTCGATTAATAATAAGTAAAACAGCTTACGAGACGCTTGTCACAGAAATTTTTATGAATATATTTTACGGATGCAAAGATTATGTAACGTAATGACACTCGACTATCGTAATTGTAATAGAAAAATTTCAAACCAATACGAAAACTTGTATGTATACTCGGCCTCGTTATGCACATAGTCTCGCTGTACATCGTTGCTTATTAACGCGATGAATAAATCGTTTGTTCAAGAAAATTGATCATCCTTGAGAAATGCGTGTCTCCGATGGACATCTCGTACAGTGCCGATGACATTTCAAACAGTTTCGTACGATGCATATAAAAAAGTTCGTTGAAAAATGTACAAATAATTCTGCGATAGGTGTTTGAACGCTTTCGTCTGCCGATACATTGTACGAAACATTCGATTAGAAATTTCCTTAGCACCGTGACGAGACACAACTATTCTGATTACATTGGCAAAATTTGAAACACATTTGAAGATGTATCTACAAGTTGAAAGATATCCATTGATATGTTACAAGTTATTATATCACATATTATATTAATAAGTCACGGATATAGAGCGAGTTGTAGATGAGTATGTTTAACACCGCTATTCGTGTATACTTCGTATTAATTTTCCACTAAATTTACATCTGCGACAAATATTTTCTAACTTTTATATACATTTTCGAATCGATTTCGAATCTGACTATTACGACCAAGATACTCGCGTCTCGTTACAACGCCAACGAAATTCCAAAACGTTCTGCATAATATTCGCGTGAAATGTTTGCGAGACCGTTCCGATACTTTCGCGTGCCTGTGTAGGTACGCAAGTACGTTCCGACTGATAATCCAGAAATAAAACAGAACGGTATGGTTTTCCGTGGCCTGCAGTGCAGGCGAAGAAATCGAAAGGATCGTTACCGTGGCCGGTTGTGGCCCCGGTCGTGGGCCGAAAGCTCTCGTGGCAAGATACTAAGTCAGAGTTAAGGTAGGTCGGGGCGTAACCCAGGATCAAACGAGTCAATAACTCGTGCCGTGCCTCCTCCACCTACAATGAGAAATCGCCGTGGTGTACAATGAATGTGGGTGCGCGGTGACGTATCGTCGAAAGGTTGGCGCGCGTATTCGCGCATGCAGCCACGTGTGCGCGTTGATATGTCTTCATGGAATCGGAACCTCGAGCGACGGGACATTCCTCGTGTTCACGAGCAGCGTAAAACAGTCGTCGCGCCGTAAAAATTCCTGGCCGCGATCTAATCGAAGAAACAGAAAACCGGCCGGATATTCGCGGGAATATCCTACACCGCGGCTATTGTCAGCCTTTCGTTGTGCTCCTTTCTATTGTTGCATTTACGCGTTCTTCCTTTTTCGCACGAACTGGATAGTCTTGTTCCGCGCGATGACAATTCGGTCAACATCGATGACAATACGTACATCGAAAGTGCGTCGATATACGTATGCGTAGATTCGACGAAATTCTGAAATCTGCGCGACTTTGTTTCGAACAGATCTTCTTCTCGCTTGAACCCTTTGCACGTTGCATTGATTCAGTAGCAAGAAATTGCCACAGGGCGTATTTCTAACGAAACACGTGTCATAAATCGTTGTTATTTATTACTTTTTACTTCGGAGTTTCCGTATTCGTTAGCGATAAATCTTTGCTTGCGCAATGATCAACGCTGTGGACGATGCGACAGTCCATTGTTCGAACTTTTCTCTCGATAAACGCGATAATTTAAATATTAATCGAGTTATTAGGTTTAAATCGATGTTGTGAGTGAAAAGAGCGAGAATTCGTAATTTTTGTAGAATCTCGGATAATTAATATCGGCGAAATATTAACGAAGACTAATGGAAATTGATCTTGCGCAGCCACCTGAACGACTTTAGCTGCGTGTCTGTTCACTGGATGGTTTCAGTAATCGAAATACATATTTCTAATCGTATACTTAAGGTTTGCGATATACCGTACGAAGCGTCGGCTATTCGTTACACGTAAACGTGGAATTCTTTTGAACGACACAACGATACGTATTCCTTGGCTGAATTTTTATTTAACAGAGCCTTTAATCCCAGTTACCGGGTCAAAAATCAACAGCAAAGAAACGTTCTTCGCCGGTAATTTCGATAAAATGGACATTGCCAATCTTCTCTTTTACCTTTCAATTCCTTTTGAGAACAAAGTCGCAAATAATGTGCTGGAAATAAGAATGCAACAGAATGCTCCGAGGGATAATAAGAGAAACCTTTAACGCCAGTACTAATACAATAATCGGCCTATGATAGGTCGGTATTGCTGTCGGAGGAGGATCCAGTTATTCGGTTGGTTCGGCAGCGAGCAGAGTTATTTTTTCATTATTTGGTCGTTTCGAGGATGCTCGTAGTATACACGGCTGCATAAAATGTGAAGCGTGGCTGCGTGAGGCACGAGACAATAATAATTCATGGCTGGAGGGCTCGCAGCACGCAGCCTATGCTCGCGATTCTAATCCTTGGGCAATTTGCACAGAGCGCCGTAAAATAAGAGGCACACGAGCCACGGCTATAGAGTCTCTTTCTCCGCTCTTTTGGATCGGCCAAACACGATTCGTAGAAGAGGATTCGCAGCGGTGAGCGGATTGCGAAAAAACGAGCAAAGTTTTCTGCCGGATGTCTCTCAAAAGTGACGCTTCTTAAGCTCCTTTCACATGTAACGATAGGTTACCGCGATAAAACGGGCGACGAGATGTTTGACCGCTTGTTTCTCTCGCGCGATCCGATCGTTCGAATTAGTTCGGATCAGAGTCGGACAATTTTCGAATTGTTTCGACAATTAATATTCACCTAAGATAATTGAATTACTCGGAAAGAAGTTACTTTTATTTTTTATTCGCAGCAAATTAATCGCTCGTTCGAAAAATTTATTCCAACGATAACCGCAGAATTGTTCGAATTACAGACAGATTGTTTGTTGCCGTTTAATTTTGTTCGAATTTATAGGAATGGATCCTAAAGTTTCGTTTACTCGCGATCAGTTTCAATTTTTATTATTAATTTGAAGAAAACAGCTTAAATAGACTTTCTAATCCAACGATGATATTTCTTAATCTACTTTCTTTCTAATCTGAGCAACAAACTTGATTTCTAATCTGAAAGAGATAACCGTAAGAGCTAAAATTACGACAACAATCTCCGTATCAATTTTCTTACGTAAATGACTTCTTGCTCGAACGAATTCTTATTACGCTGGATATTTATTCCCTAGTGACGAATATAAGTTATAATATAATATTATAGCTAATCCTCCTTTCGCTATCCTACACATACTATCAAGAATATATACGCGAGTAAACGTAGCATCGTAAAATATGCTTCAATTCGCGTTTCGAAAAGCGAATAATTAAATCTTTCAGGAACTTCCTTAATCGATTAATTTTATCAAACAAATATAAATAGCTAACGAATTATCGAATCTTCCGAGTGGAAGGCTGCCTAAAAACTATAATAGGCGGGATCCAGCGTAATTCGAACGGCTGTCGAAACCGTACACGTTGTACCAGTTGAAGATACTTCTGGGGAAGAAGAATCCGCAAAATGAACCCTTTGACCGGCGAAAGAAAATTCTTCAAAGCGTAGTCATGTTAATCGTCGTGGAATGGACCATCGAACGAACGTTCATCCGTGTCCAGGCGAATTCCTAGAGCGGTCAAAAACCCAGAAATCGGTCAGAAACGTACCGCTGACGCCCCGAGGACAGCACGGTCCAAACAAGTAAACCTTTCTTTAATAAACGGCCGTGAGCTATCACGAAAACGGTCGAAAGGGGTCCGCGGGCGAGGACCTTCGAACCTTCCTGCGTCTCTTCCTCGTACACGTCGTCGTTGAACGGCCTTTTCAACTGGCGCTTCTTCGGCTCGTCTACGCGCTTCGGGCTGAATTTCGCCCGGAAAAAAACGAGAAGAAGCATCGACTCGAATGACGCTCTCGTAGAGGAATACACCGAGCGGATCGCGAAATGTCGTTGCACCGAACTGAGACGGCGATTAATTGACGGTGCGCCGCGCACCACGGGATAAGCCAGCGTAACAACTTAATGGGGGTTTCTTCGTATCCACCGGTGCTGCCCCGCAGCCCCGAACGTCGCCAACAACATGCGGATCGGCTTTGATCTTAACCCTCTATTTGCCGAAACCAAAGAAACCAGAGAATTAATTTCTAACGTGGTCATTTTCTGGCATACCAAGATTACAGGGGAAAAAATCATTTTTTTAATAAAGCTACGGGTTTTTATGCAGCATTTTTATAATTTCACGAGTTTAAGTAAAAAAATCGTTTAAGTTTAGTTAGGTTCGAGCCCCGGCCTAGACCTCGCTTTACCGTTAAGTTTATTTTTGCTTTTAATTCTAATCCAATGAGATTATAAGGGTAGGAAGATGGAGTTTGCGCTAAGGATAATGTACGAAGTAAGGTAAGGTGAGATATCTCAAACGGAGATGCGGTCGGAAAAACTTGGATCACGAATGAACAAAAAAGATGCTAAGAAAAGAAAAGGAATTTGGGCAGAAATTTCGTTTCATTTACAAAATATTGCCAATTTTCCATATTGCATTAGTGCGTCGATAGGACAGTAATTTTTACGTTCGACACGCTGTGAAGCGAACGCACCGACCTATACGAAGACCACGCGGAAAGAATACGAGAAATCCATTTCTGTAATAAATTCGAAGATGTGTCATTTTGATCCAATCGGATAAATTCGAAGACACGAGTCTCTTGGAAATAGGTTTTCTTCTTCACGATCTCACACTGTAATCTAAGAACCGTACTTTGTCGTTGTACTTTAAAAATAAAATATGCGTGTCTACCTTAAAAATATTATCGAATTCTGCGTCAAAATGAAGCAAATACACGAAGTTTGAAGTCCTCTGAACGAAGCTATATACGCAAACAATTGTCCAATAATATACAATTTTTAAATAATTAAAACCAAGCTCCGTGTATTGTGCATCGATGAAACAAAATTGCCAGAAACTTACAATTAAATTACGAGAATGTACCGTTTGAAGAAAAGAGCATCCTTAACGCGACGGAGATCCTAAATGGACGATACAAAATGTACAAAAATATATACTGTCGAGTGTGGAAAATACGAAACAGCGAGTAATTCTCAACGGCGAAGCTGCAGTAAGTTTGCAGTAAGCGGAAAGTAATGCAATTTATTTTTATTTAACCAGACGAAATGACGTGATACCGCTGGTACGTTTACTTGGTCAACGTAAACGGTGATCTCTTTGCGGATCGGAGTAGGAAGTAAGTAGCAGGTACGCTGATTCGTATTATCAGCTCGTCTCCATCTGGAAACAGCACGGCTGCTGTCTCGCGTGGCGATATTACAACGAGAAATAATTCACTTGTACTTTCTATTCTTCCTACCGACTGATATCTCGCGTTTGCCGCACTTTCGAAATTGAAATTAATCGCGTATAATCAATCGATCAATCTGAAATGTTGGTTGAGCGTGGCGAAGAGTTGTGTAATTATACCAGATGCGCCGAGACGCGTGTAACTCGCAACTGTTCGATGCAAGTTCGCTCTGACATATCCAACGGTATCGTGAAATCGATCAATTACACCATGACTCGATCCAGACAAACTTTAATCGTGTTATGCTACTGCTTACACGCATGCCAGATTTGTATTTATTGTCTTCGGCTAACGTCTCAATTACTAGAATGGAGCGCGATGATCTACGACTGTGGAAGTTGTTTATAATTGTTCTTCGTATTCGTTGGCACAACGAGTCATCGGAGACACGATCGAAAAATCTTTCGCGACTTTTATGATTTAGAACGTAAGAACAAGGATACGTTTTGCTCGTACTTCTATTAAAAACAGATAAATTTAATGGCATTGGAAGTTAATCTTTGGGTGTACGTTCTCGTTCATAAGTCACCGGTCACCTTACTTACCTGGGCCAAAATGATCGTTAGGATGTACGTTACGTAATTTCACTATTTATCGCAGACAATATAAATTACTTCATAGTATAAAGTCGCGGATATTTTAATTCGACTGCGTGACTTATGAATAAACGATAAAATCAGTTCACGAAGACGTACAAATTAACCATCGCTTTGCCCAAAACAAGCAAGCTTATCGGAGTGTAAGAAATGTACTTGTGAAATATATAGTATCATCATCGTAGTTACAAAATCCAAGTGGCAATTCTTTTCCCTAAATGTTTGTCGATGCAAACGAAAATGTCCGTCCTAAGGGACCATCTGTTTAACAAATCGATATCGAATGTGAGGAAAACGTTCGATTCGCTTAGTTGACAAACATTTTTGGAAATACGTGTTAGTCTGGCACAAGCTGAAAGATGCTTCACCAAAACAACGCAAGACCGCGTGTGTCGATCGCGGCACAACAAAAATTGCTGCAACTTGGATGGGACGTTCTACCCCGTTCTAAATAGCATGATCAGCCGATCGGACTATCGCTTATTCCGCTCGTTACTGTAAAACTGCCTCGATAATAAGAACGTCTATTTTCTTTCAAACATTCCAAAATCGAATTGGGACGAATTCTTTTTCCCCGGACTTGAAGACCAAGCAATTCCACGCCGATGTAACAACGAAATAATCACGGAGACGAAATGGCGAAAAATCATCGAAGGAAACACGCGATACAAGATGCGTGCAACGATGGAAAACAATATGCGTGAAAATAACAGGCTAATAAAAAAAAAAAAATTCGTGATAGATACGTCGCGTAAGTAACGATCGATTATCAGGAAGATCTATTCGTATAACGGCACGGCGCGCTGCAAAAGGGCAAATGAAAACGAAAGGAGGAAGAACAGGGACTAAACGATCCTCTTGGCGATTCCCAGGAGAAAAAAAGACTCGCGAGGTGAACAAAGCGCCAAGCTAATTGTCGACGAGGGTACATGGTACGACGCGCGTACAAGGTCCACGACTGAAATCTCTGAAACGGCCACTGACCTTCCCCACGGAGTGCTCGACGGAGCTGTCGCGATTCCGCACACCCGAGATACGCGCGAGTACGCGCAACGAAGGTCGTGTGAATGGTTAAGCCGTAATCTTCTTGATCGCGCGGCGAAGAGGAGAGAGTGCTTGAGATAAAGCGAAGAAAGCCGTGCGGCAAAGTGGTAGGAGGTTAACTAGCATCGATCTCAGGATGGAGAACTAGAAGCGGCAATTAACTCAAGTTCCAGTATCTCTGCTCGTCTTACCCCTTTAACTGTAGTTGCACTTTATCCATTACTTTTATCCTCGACTCTGCGGCTTCCTTCTCATGTCGCGATGAGTATCTGGGTTATGAAATCATAAGCTTCTAAGATTTTCTGATACCGCTGCCGGCTGTTTCATTGCCAAATGCGTTATACCGTTTCGTAAGAGCGTTCCTTGATATTTCCAACTTGCGACTTGTAAAATTTCATCGGCAATTTCAATAATTCAATAGTTTCAATAGTTCAATACGAGAGAGCCGTGTAATAATCATCGATCGTAAGATCGATATTTTTATTGGTGTTAGGACACCGGGCAAAGTTCTATCTGCGTATCTACGGTAAAATATTTGTCACTTTTTTTAATAAAATTGAGGAGCGTGATATACGAGCACGTGTTAAGAATACGCGTCCCTATTCTTCGAGGAATAAACTGCCTGTGCTAACTGGAATGATTATTAAGGACGAAAGATATCAGGCGCTTTATGAAATTTCTCCTCTTGTATTTTATCATATAGTACCATTTCTTTGATCTTATATCTTGGTGGTGGTATCATCGGTGGTTGCGTATATTAGCCAAATTCTGATTCCGTTAAACGTACAAGGTGAACAGAGAAGAACGGTATTTGTAATCGTTTCGCTATTTGTAACGTATGCGTTAACTTTCGTACGACAAGGAGGACTTTGCGTATTGAGCGACGGTTATGATTAATTACGTTATACAGCAGGATACGCGTAACGACTTGCCTTCGATTCGGACCAAGACTCCTCGAAGCCTGAATTCTTGCGAGATGTCACCACCGCCATCCGGTGCCAACAGCGATCAAGAAATTCGCTGGAACGAAATTTGTTAGCAAGAAACAGAGTCGCTTAAACAATCGTTTCGAAAGGAAAGCAAGATGGTACAAGGAACAACAGGTTCTATCCGCCGATAATGAACATTCTTCGTCTTGTGGTCGTCTCCGCTGCTTTATCTGGTTCCCCTCTCCGACCATCGAGTTGACTTATTCCCGCTCATTGTCGCCATTCCAGGCTTCTCGTCCCGAAGGGAAGAGAGAACGAGAATGCGACGTGACGCGAAGCAAGCAACGAACCTGAAGAGGAACGCTTTTGCAAGAGAGCGGGTTCGACCTAGGAATTTATCACCGCTACCGACAGCCATTAATATGGCATTGTGCGCCCGCGGACACCGGCAGTGGCTCGTCCATCTTTTCGTGACGCGTTAACGACTGACCTCTGCCGCGAAGGACGGCTCCTGAAGGTACATGCTACGTGCGATCGTCACCAACTCGCGATCTAGATTCTCCACCGAATCGTTGCACCCTCGTTGTACCGGGATAGAGCGCCAGGTAGTAGCTTGGTCACTGCTACAGCGGTTGGAAAGCTCGGCGCTGATTGCGCCGAGACTCGTTTACGTCCATGTTTTATGTGTGTGTGTGTGTGTGTGTGTGTGTGTGTATGAGAGAGAAAGAGAAAAAATTGAACACGAAGTGGAATTAGATTTTATCAGATGTTGCAGCTTCTATTCGTCGTACGAATACGATTAATCGCTCGCTGCGATTCTCCAATCTTTATATTTCGATCTTGTACTATCTTTGACGATCAACGAGAATTTGTAACGATTTAAAAAGACATCGAACGGGAAATTGAAAGAAGAAATCACGCATGTCAAATGGTATTATTATAGAAAAGATTGAGAAAGAAGAACAGGACCCGGAAGGTATAAATAATGTGTCAGCGTTGCGTGTGTTCGCCTTCGTCGAAACGAGCGAAATGAATCAGTTCATCAAAGATTAGAAAGATAAGAAATTAATCGTCGATTCTTCTTCCGTTTTCTATATAAGTTTCTATTCGCTCTTTTATCCTTATTTCTTCGTTTCTGCTTTAACAAATTTTGCAGCTTCGTTTTTACATCTTTTGGAATATTAATTAAATATAATATAACAGGTGCTTAACGTTTCACCAAGATCTGTTTGAAAGCGAGGCGACGATTACGAAAAATTAGCTTCTCTGTAGTTGCTCCCGTTATAAATATGCCAAGATTTCATCATGGATCGAGTAACGAACTCGCGAAATCTCGAAGACTCGATGAAATGAATTTCTCGATGAGGCACGAAACGTTAAGATTTAATTTTAATTTTACACGGTTGTTCGGACGGAAGCTGATTAAAAAAATGTACGCTTGGAACGTACATTACGCAAGAGCTTATACAAGTACAATGTACGAAACATCGAAGAATTAGTATCGTCGATTATTTTCGACGTACAATCGAGCATCGATTGAATGACAGCTCGTCGCTGTAATTACCGTGATTGTTAAAGAAATCTCCACTGGTAACGTGCCGTATTGGATTTTACCGTACGGCAAAAAACAAGATACTAACGAACGATATCGAAATTTCTAGTTTCCTTATGCGGCTCGTAAAACGCTTCAACATTCTAGCCATTGATGCTTTAAACGTCAACACCACTGATGCAAGGATATAATTAACGAGAGACAAACGCAAGAGCTAACAAAGAAGAACACGAAGAAACACGAAGATTATCTAAATCTGCTTGATTTAATTGCGCGAGCAAAGAAATCAGATAAAGTGGAACATCCCGAGAAAAAGAAGGAAAATTATTTAACCCTGTTACGATCCGTCAATTTCTCCGATTCGCCTTAGCTTCCAACCAGCGAAAAGACATTTGAATACGTTTTAATAAAATCTTCGGCGTACGATTTGATTGAGAAAAATCGTGCATACCAACCGCCGTCGTACCACCGCCGAAGCGCGAGATATTTTTCAACGTTCGGACGATCTTCAAAATTTCGTTTAGGTTGAAAATGAGCGAAAGAACGCACCGGTTTTAAGAAGGATCGTCTTCGTAATAGCGTTATTTTTACCGCGAAGAAAAAGCAGCGTGGCACCTTCAGATTTTTATCAGTATCAATTTACAAGCGATACAAACGACGTACGCGGTGCCTCGGCCATCCCGCGAAGAAGGGGGCGAGATCTATGCGAAATCCGACAATTACTAATTTGCCGATGCTAGTACGAGATATCTCGATAAATCTCGCATTATCCTTGGTCTATTGCCCCGTGCGAGTGCCGTTTAATGGAGGTAACGTTTACTTATATCCGTCTAAGTGCACACACGGTGTCTTTCAGAAATCCATCATTATCCTTCCTGTCTGACAATAATCAACCGTATTCTCGGCGTCTCGCTGTAAAACTCGACGTTAAACGCCGCGATACGAACACTCGTTTCCATTCGCATGCAAACAAAAAACGGACTTTCTTATCAAGATGAAAATTGATTTGTTTCAGAGGGTATATTTCATCGGATCCACCGTGTATGAGTGTGGATGCACGCGCGCGTCAAGATCTATGCGGAAATGCTTAACTTATGAACTCATCCCGAGGATTGCCAGCAATATACCACAGGACCACGCGCGGCACACTGAATAGAAACGTCTTTGGATCGAACGATGCTGATTCCCGCGTTGGATCTCGTCGTTTCCTGGATCATTGCCAAGGTGAAAACATCGGTACGTCACAGTCAGCGCGCGCGGTATGATTAATGATCGTTCGACAGCGCGCGGCTCCGAGCGGATCGGATCGACGCGACGCGCCGACGAAAGCCTTCTTCCCTCGCGTTACCATCCAACCAACCTTCACGCGCAAAGTAATCAGCCACTGCTACCGATTGGTACCGCAAAGAGAACCGTAGTCGGAATTATAGTTCGGTGACCTGGTCGTTCTTCTTGCGTCCGGATCGCGCTGTATTATTGAATATTAATATATCATCGCGTTCGTTGATCTCGTTCGAAGGCGCCGTACACGCGATGCAGCATGATGAAGGAATATTATTGTTACCGTGACTATATGCGATGGTAGTTTGAAGTTTAGAAATTGTATAGTACAGTCGCCTATAAATAGTATCCTTGTTACTGTGGCAGGTGTTTAACGTATTAAACATCACGGAATCTTACGAACTTATTTGAAGTGTATGGGAGGCTCGACTACGACGAGATTAATTGTTATTCCACTCCCGACGAATCGAACGTTAATCGCGTGTTTTCGCGTAAGAATTAAGAACTTTTTGATAAATGGAATTTTCGCCTCCGAGAAGCTTAAATCAATCTCTATCTTCTTGACTCTTATAGGGAATAAATTTCAGATTTTATTAAATAATTAGAATTTTAGGAAATCAAGCGTGAAGTAACGGCCGGAAGAATGTCAACTAAGAATTATTTACAGACAGACTGCTTGGAATCATTCCATAAAACAAGACACGTGATGCGTTTGAATAAAAAGAAAAAAGGAACGATAAACAGTTTTTAACGATTAAAGAAAAACATTTAACTCGAAGCAAGAACCTACGCGTACCAATAACGACGAGACAGCGGACATAAAAGGCAACGGAATTACGATTGCGAATTATAAAATTGTAAGCGTGCAACACTGTCAGAAAACTGTTGCAATTTCTCGTCGTATTATCCAAAACTTCGGGCAATTAGAATATCGTGCTACTCGAGGGAATGCGTGAATGGAAATTACAGCGGAGGACTCGTAGAGGGATTACTTTAAGGACTGAACCCGTTGTATCGGCAAATTCTATAGGGAAGCGGCTTTATCAATATTCACGCGCGTAACACGAAAATCCCGAAGTGAGTGAATCGCGGCGATTTAACAACTCATTTTACACGGCAACGGACACCTTCGTGTCGCGAATTTTACCTCCGGCTGGTTCCCCTACCCCCTGCGAACTATAAAAGCGGCAAGCGGAACAACATTTCTGAATTGCCTCGTTACCGAAACCGTGAATTACGATTGGTGGCCCTCTGTTACGCTGAGAAATCTTATTAGCATTTTTTGTTCAGTGCCTCGATAAGTAATAATGGCTCAAAAGACGCCGCATACGAATTAAACTCGTTCAAATTATATCCGTAGCCGTGTAATCGCAGCGTGTAAATTGGAAGTTGATCTGATTTTTGATGTTCAGCTACGAGGATCCGATGTTAATCAGCTACGTGTGCGAGGATACGTTTAATTTCGTCTAATTGATACGCGATTTAAACCAATCATAACAGTAAAAATCTCGAATATACGGAGACATTTCGCGGACAGAAGAATGCGATGAATGGGACTACTACGGATAATTACGATAATTCGTATTTTTGCAAATACAGCTAGAGAGGATGAAACACGAGCGAAGATTTGCCTTAATAGCTAACTATGACGACGAATACTATACTCTTTCGATATTTTACACATTTTTGAATATTCAAATTTTCCGTAGATTCACAAATTAATTACGAACGAGTCTGAATCTTCAGTTCTCAGTTTGTATTTTTTACATTTGTATTGCTTTTTCTCGATGCACTCAGTTCTCATTGGTTTCTATCGACTAGGTGATATATATGTATATATAGTATCAATTATTGGATGTAATTCAAAGAAATTAAAGAATTTCTTACGAATCAGTGAAACAGTATACAATTCTAGCCGACTGAACGACGAGTGCGAAAATCGGAAATGATTATTTGGATCGAGATAATTATCTAGATAAAATTAGCTATATTTGCATCCAACAATTTTTTTAATTCAACATCGATGATTAATCTTTCACATACACGGCGAAACTTTGAACGAAAGTATACACGAAGAAACTACAGCGACTCTATTCCAAGAATTGTTGAATTTCAGAACTTGCAAAAATTCATATAAATCTGGAATAATAATACCAAGTACTAGTTATTTGAAAGGTGCACTGTATTGTATGGAAATTGATTAAATATATAACGTTGTTAAATACCACGTGCTATTACAATTTTGTTTAAAAGTACGTTTCTTACGTACCAGTCTCATGTACACACGTAACGATTATATAAAACGTATTAATATCTAGCTTATCTCAATGTTAAATGATACAAACATATTTCGTATAAAATTACCTAGGTATTCGTCAAACCTCCAAAAATATCATCTTTCGTCTACACAAATCGTGGACATCTTCGACTCCGGGACACGAACACACGAACAAGATGGAAGATGTGTGCGAGCATAATATTGCAGTTACATAAAGATACGTATGCGTACACAGGGATGAGGTAAAACGGTACCGGAAGGATGTTGCGTAAACGGAAGTGCGTGTGCTGCTCTTTGTTTCTTCGAGTCTTATTGAGGGATGCACCTGACAACAAGTTGGGCGCACAATGGTGCGGCTGGAAATAAAGTGAATGGATAAAGGATACGAGAAATTACAAGTCTCCGAGATCCGAACTTCCGTCATACCATATCCTAACCGCGGATAAACGTTACAAGAACAATGACCGACCGGGTCGAAGAAAAAGAAAACAAAGAAGAACATATCGTAAGAATCGCTAATTGACAAGACATCTTCAATGATATACGTGCAATTTCTCGTACACCGTACGTACGACAAAATTTAGTAAGTTGGAATAAAGCGAGTTTCGTTGCTAAGCCGATAGCATCTATCTTTCGAAATCGCTTAAAATTCTCTGAAACTTGTCCGAACTTTTTCGTTTTTGAACGAGAATCCATACGTAGAACAGGAGAAAATCGGCGAACTTCTACAATGTGAATTCCACTTATACAAGCTACTATTTTACCAATGATAGACGCGGATAACGTAAATAGGAGTTTAATCGGATATAGGAGATACGAGTAGAATCCTTAGTCCTTAATTATCAACGTAAGAATTTATCAGTATCGTTTTAAAAGAGTCCGCCAATATCATTAAACAATTACCGTGTCAAGAAAGATAAAAGATCCTAAACGTCCCTATCATTTATCCAGGCAATCTTTTCGATTCGTCTTTACACTCAAAACGCAACGGAATGCAGCATCTCTGTAAGAAAGAGAAAGCAGCGCATCCAGGCCGAGATACGTGGCCCGGCTCGCGAGTTGATTATTGTAATCGTGAATCGACTGAAGCGCCAGCTAACCAATCAGAAAAATCACCATCCAAAGGTGCTGGCCCATCGATATTCCCCTGATGCAATTGCATAATCATCGAAGCACGCCGAACCCCCGCCTAAGTGGCAAGCGTGCACGTCACGAGACACGCGATCGTCCGGTCGCGTTACGAACGCACGAAAATTATAACAGACCCCCAATATGCGTATAATACCCCTTGTCTCGTCATTCGATGCACTTTCTCTCCTTGCCACCTTTCTTCCATTCGATCCTTCTTTTCTCGGCATCGCACGACACGATCGTTCCCTTTGCCTCATGGAGCAGGCACCTTCACGAGGACGAACCAGTAAAGAACAAATACGTGAGAAGAAAAAGATGCACGCGCGTCTTTAAGGGAATTCGAATATGATCGCTTCCGCAAAAATCGAGAAAATCGAATGTATCGGGCTTCGTTCGGAATTTGTTGTCTTCCGTATGACGGGTCCGGTGTGTCGCATCTCGTATTCGAAACTACAGGGTACCATGCAGTACGCAAACAACGAGAAGAAAAGACGTGATTACACACCGTACGCAGGGGATCGGTCGTGAGGCTTGAAACTTTTTCTTCGTTAATGTTAGTTAAACCGAAATAAAAGAGCATGATGCTTGTGTATGGGACTAAATTTAGAGTGTAAAAGAAGTGTATGTGTGTGTGTGTGTGTGTGTGTACGAGGCAAAAGGAAGTATTTAACTCAGTGTAAAAATATAGGAGGCGAAATCTAATAGTCCAAGCATTTGTCGAAAAACTCAAGGATTATTCTAATAATTTTGTATGCTTTTTATTCTTGTTATCGACTCTTCGATGTTGGGTAACATCTCCGGTTTATCATGTGTTTTCTCTGTCGGGGATATTCGATTATGTTGCCCCCCCCCCCAAAAAAAAAAAAAGTAGCTTGACGCTAACGATAAAAGTTGAATAATTTCTATTCGCTGTAACGATAAAACGTTTTAATTTTAAAGACGATATAACTCGTTTTCTTGCCACTGTGTATATGCATGTGTATATATATATATATATATATCTCGAAGATTTGAATTAAATAAAATACGATTTCTTCGAGCATCAATAACTTCCTATTTCTGCCACTTCATATCTAACTAAATAATGCGAATGCAGCTTCCGAAATAATTAAAATCACATTTACACATTTGTATCAGTCTCGGCCATCCGTCAAGACACGTAACTGCATTATGTAAACGCGAAGCTTCCGGCGAAATTCATTTCCCTTTAAATCACATCCTAATTTCTAAGCCCTCGTCTTCGCTTTAGCCTCGCGTTTCACTTTCTCCGGTGCTCTGCCGTTTCATGATAAAAAAGCAAAAAAGAAACGAACAATTCCATGAGAAGAAGCTAACGTCGAATAAAATTGAGACGTTACACCGACAAATCAAACGTTACATCGAAACGTTGCCGAGGAGGAAGTCGTAATCGAATTTCTCGCCGCAACAAAGTCCTTCCGAGATAGCGCTGGGATCCTGTTCCGGTACACGATCGGGAAGTTGATCGACGGCATCTGGCGCGCCACATCCTGCAGAATGCACGAGTCATCGCGTGGCCTACAATCGAAAATGAATGAAGACACTTTGTCGTGGGAGATCAAAGGAAAGGGGAGTATCTGTTCGATGAAGACGTTTCACGCGAGACTATACACACAGTCGGATCGAGAAAAGTCGATCAGTGGGTCTTCGATGTATCGTGTGGAGTTCACGAGGATCGTGATAGGTGTTGGTAATAGGTGTAGGTAAGATGAAAAGGCTACAAAAGCATCGTTTCTCTCTCCTCCCAAAACCCTTAAGATTCGGCATTGTCTAACGGCGCGTCCATAAACGGTTTCTAAATTACCTTAAAAGGCCGTGTAACGTGGCCAACGAAGAACCACCCACGTGGTAACAGAGTGTATCGTCCGGTGCAATAAAAACACCATGAGAGCTTCACGTTTTCACGCGATTCCGCCTCCATGCCCTACATATAATAGATCCACGGTGTTACTTTCTGTCGGCCAACGAACGATTGCCTTCTCTCTGTTCCGGTACGATCCTTCATGTAGCGATGTTTCTCACGATGCGACAGTTTCGAAGAAGTCGGACAGAGAGAAAGTTTTTCGGTCGAGTCTTGCGCAGATCGGTCGAGTTACCTGAATTTACCGTAATTTGAAATCTGTTTACCGATGTTATTTACTCGATTTGAAATATCCTTTCGAGTTTCTACGATCGTCCTCGTTAAACGTTACTTTGCTATCTACTTTCTATATAGCGATTCGACAATCGTCTTTGTTAGTAATTTTATTTTTAAATCTCTAATTTTGATTTACCCGTGTTATTTTATCTGGCTTCTCGGAAATTTCGAGCGCGAACTTATTAATAAGAGCGTCTTTCCACTGTTTCCTCCGTCGAAAGCAACAACGATACGTAACGTTACGTAATTCAACGTCCTGCTGATACCGACTTTAAAATCTCGTTCATATCGGTTAAGGCAGGACAAAGCTTTAGTAAATGCGATCGTTCGGATGTGAAAATCGTGCCGCTAACTGGTTTCGAGGATCTCGCAGAGAAAGTCCTCTTTCCCTTTAATTTTTCTCGATTCTTTTGATAAGATACGACGAAAACGGAAGAAACTTGTTACGAAGTAGCACGTTTCGTGAAATTCAGAAACGTGCTTAAGATGCTATTTATGTCTGCTCGTGGAGCGATTCTCGAACGTGGCGATAAACGGTTGACATTAATTTGATGTAGCATATATTTAAAAAATAATATACGCGATTCCGAGGAATATTCCGATAAATACAAGCGAGATTATTATACGTGAATCAACAGATTAGTTCTTCGATTAGATATTCGCTAGATTATCTCCTACGGCTAATAATACGTCGTGTTTTTTTAAATATAATAAAATACAAATTGAGTACGATTTGCTTACGTACACATTAACATCTTTACCATAGATGATTTCTAAAACGTAATGCAAAAACATTTAAACGATTATGTAAATTGCAAAGAAACGAATACTTATATGTAACATAAATTTCACTTCCAACTTATTTTTCAACGAACGCGCGCTTGTTTTGTTTCAAAAACTTGCTTATTTATGGTCAAGCTCGTAGCTCGTAGAATTTGTCCTGAAATATGATAATAAATTATACGAAGTTAACATATTTCCACGATAGACTATTTACGATAATAAATATATCTCTATCTTTTTTCAGTCAACGTTAATCTTAACAAGGAGAATTTCTCTACTATTTATAACTTCAAATCGATTTCTATATATATCAGATACAACTTTAATTAGAAGCAGATTGTACTAGTTTTTCTTCTTTCAAATATTTCTGAACTACAAGGAACCTAATAAATATATTAAGAACTACAGAAACGATACACGGAGGTGGCCACATTCTTTTGTGACTTGTGCGCGCTCAACGGGGTGTGATCTTGTGGGAAATAGGAGGGAAATCTGTAACGGCCACCCATGGTGACCGTAGCGGGAAGGTGAATTAAATCACAATACACCTACGGGATCTGGAAATTTTGAAATAATGGCTGCGCCAGAATACTGGTCTTGTTCCCCCGAATCACCAGGTATCGTCTTACGACCGCAAAGATGTTCCTTTCATTAAAGAAATTTTTCTCCTCCGGTTTTGACCCGTGCTACGCTTCGTAAAAGTGCCGCTCGCGTGCAGGACATCTTTATCTATCGTTTTACGTAACTCTACCAATTGAAATTAATCGTCTTTCCTGCTTGTCGATACGAGGGAAGAAGCGGAGGTTACATCTTATATTCCAAACGAAGATTATATATTGTATCAAAGTTTATTAAGTTTAAATTTCCACGATTATTTGATCTCGAATTGAAAATAATTACATTGCGAGTACTTCTGTTTAAAGTACGTCAAATCATATTAAAACAAACGCGCGGCATACGTGTAACAAGCATATCGAAAATAAATTGCACTTATATTTAGGATGCTGAAGCCCGGATTGAACATTTAATCGAAAGGAAAGTATAATCAACCCATCGTATTGTAAAATAGGAAACGTACAAATTGCTTGGAAGAAAAAGAAACTACGAATAATATAACGAAATCACTGGAATAGCTAATCCAAGGGAGAAAAGCAATTTTCGGTCTATCGTACTTGACCAAAGCAAATAATAAATGATATCTCGAGAACTGTCTTCGATAAAAGGAAAAGGAAATTGCAAAGTTAAATGATGTTGGCAACCTGCTTCGAATACCATCCACCGGTGATGACAAATTAGTTGGTACATTCTGATTACTCGTTAACACGTACATAACTTATGGTATTACAGAGGCGATCGTTGAAAAAAATTGCAGAGAAAATAAAAACACGCAGATATTTTATTTCGTTGCTTTAAAACCAGTCTTTAACACAGATGACTATCCATATCGTGATTACCACCGGAACGAGTGTCGTAACGCTGGACAGCGAGACATCGGCAACTACACATCGATCGGCTATAAGGAAATGACAGTTAAGAGAACTTTTAATTTATAACTTATTAAATTTTTCTCTCCTTGTTTCCCTGCTTCCGCGAAATAAGTCGCTAACTACCCGGTCGTTCGCTCGAGGGGCCTCCTCGTCCTTGATCTTCGCCACGTGATTTATGGAGACGCATTGACAACGACGCGACACGGCGACGTACCGCGTATCCAGCTAAAGATCTGTCAATAAACTTCAACGGTACTCTGCCATGCTGCCTGCTATCGCGTAAACGCCTCTAGAAAGTGAGAAAATGTCCTTGACCAAGGCCATCCGATGAAAAATACAAAAATTGCAGTTCAGCGACGAGTAAAAATTAGACGTCTTACCCTGCGTCGCGTATGTCTAAAGACACGTGTACACTCGTGGCAAACGAATCTTCGGATTTTCAAATCTTCCGATCGTGAGACTCATTTCGATGCGAATAATCTTCAGTACGCGGATACCCGTGTGTTCCCCTATTACGCGTCTTAAATTAAAGGAAGAGAAAATTAAAAAAGATCGTGTCATTTGGGAAATAGGTAAAACATCTGAGGATCGTATATGACGTTTTAAATGTTGCCGAGATAAGAATTAAAAAATCGTTTAAAGCATAGGGGTAAACGAAACAATCTACACTCGATTTCCGTACGATTGTCCACCCTTAAACGCTAGCGAATTAGCACAATGCACGTTTACTTGACAAATTTCCAAACTCGATTTCCTAACAAAATCTTCCCTCCAACGCAAGATTCTTACTCTTAATTCTTCTCTTAGTCTGAGCTGCGAGGTCTTGCCGATTTTCCTCGTACCACGAATTTAGGCTGACATAAGTGTAAACAGTATAAAAACATCTAATGCAAGACACAGTCAAGCCCGGAGAATGAACTTCCACTTCATAACGTCTTCGGGAAGTTTTCGCCAGAATTTCCTCCGATGTCTTTTCGAGTCCGATTCGCGCACAGTCACGCAGTCAGATTGAGTAGATGTTCCGTGATCCTGATTAGGATGACTGGTTGAAAGCTTTGAAGCGTCTCGTTTGCACATCTCTCTTCCGTGGCTTTTTCCTTGAAAAGATAGGGCCAGTCAATGTCATTCGGTAGCCGCGCAATGCTCGGATATTCCGACGGCAACTATATCCACACAATCGTCAGCGATTCGATACGTTCAACTTCCTACTAGCAGCAGACGCAGAAAAAGAAATGCCTCCCAAGTCGAAATTAATGTGATTCCGCGACTCGAATAAGCTACCGTGCATTGTGTCTTTCCGAAAATTGATCTTCTCTAGACCACCTAGTTTGGACTACTGCGGTCAACAGAGAATTCAATGGGAACAAGTTTTCTTTCTATTCAGGTCTTTATCATCAGGAAAATACAATCTTGTATATTTAACGATGTTAGAAGAATAATTATGGAATTACTATATATATTGGTCTCGAATGTTTTACGCTATTGTAGGCAGTTACACGTAAGTTTAGTTGTAACTTTCCTTTATGTTTATAAAGTATGTAAAACGAAGTGAAATTTCTAGGCCGTCGGTCTGAGATAAATGAGTACAATACAATATAATTATTATTTATTATTATATAATTATTATGAAATATTTTCATTACCCTTATGTTACCCAAATCGTCTTCAGATGATTATAACCAGTTGGAATGATTGTTCCGAATAACTCGGCAAAATTGATCGATCTTGAGAATTTATATTAATTAATTTGTATAATTTATATAAATATATATGATTTAGTCGATCTAATTTTTATGTAACTCTCCAGTTTGATTTAATACGAATCGTAAAATGTTTCGGTATGCATCGAGGTACAAGCGTAACGATGAGGTAACGTGGAATTATCCATAAGAAATTTGACGTAAGAATACTTAGTGAACATATTTTATGTACTAATTCATATAATAGAATCGTCTTATATAAATTATTATTCATAACATTCTTTAAGATTTTGTACAAATCTCCGAAGCGATAACTTATTATCCGTAAATTTCCATAATCTTGTCCTCGTTATTACTATAACTTCTTACTCTTCTTTAGGTTTCTAAATTGCAAAACTTTTGCCGATAAGGTATATCGATGAAATCTAGTTACAAACGCTGTACGAAGTAAGAATAACGGTAATTCATACCACGTTAAAATTTCTTCTGTATGTGCTTTTCACATCATCAATTATTATCGTTTAATTTTTTTTTTTACTGACATCGTAATGAAGATTGATTCATCTTCGATTCAATAGGATCGATAATATCGTGATTTGCTTCGATAATAAATAGCGTAAATCATTAGATGTTATTTAGTGTAGCGTGATATCGAAAGAACTTTTTTAGAAAAGCGATAAAAAATCGATTATAAATCTAGAAAATTCGATAAAAACCCAACAGTCAAACTACTTAATATTATTATAACAATTGATATTTTTGAGATATCGCAGAGAGATGGAAAAATCCTGTTGCCTAACTTCATTGACGAAACCGAGGCAAAAAAAGTTTATTCCAATGAGATTGGTTGAAAGCGCTTTTTGAATTTTAGAAATGTGAATTATCGCGTTTGTCCCCTATGGCCTTCGAATGTAAAGCAAATACGAATGAAATAACGACGAAATATCATGTCGAGAAAATATATCTCCAACGTTTATTTGCCCAAAAATAAAACGTGAACGTAGCCAGTAATTTCATTCTCCTAAACGGAAGTAACTTCGATGTTTAATAGAATCTCTTTCGATCGACAACTGTCAATTCTGATCGCTTTCATCCCGATGAAAAGTATCACAACAAAAAATCAGAGAATAAAAGTAGATGGGCCCGAGGCTCTGATTAAGACGCGTGCTTCCTTCGTTCTCGACGTCTAATTATAGAGCGATCATTTCCACGGTCTATCGAAAGGTGGAGTCGGTCGAGAACAGTCTCATAAAGGCTTGATGTTTAATGATTGACAAATAACGATTAGGCACCTGTTACGCGGATCACCCTTTCTCTTCTTTTCTTTTCTTCTTTTCCTTCCATCAGCTTCGTGATAGAGAGACTCTCAATGAAATCCCTTTGCATCCATTCAAGCAGCTCCTCCCACGCTTCCTCTTCCTTCCTCCTTTTCTACTTTTACTTTCTTTCGGAAAGCTCGCTCTTGTTCCCATATCGCTTTCCCTCGAGTATCTTTTTTTTTTCCTTTTTTATCGATCGTCGACGATGGAGTCGTTACGACTTCCACGCAAGCTGACAAAAAGGCGAGAGGAAACGTGTTCGACACTTCACACGGCATAATCTATAGAGGAGGATGCTGACGGATGAGAGGAAATCTTAGACAGGAAATGTTCAGTGATAAAAAATATTTTGGGGCAAGGAACGTGTGTTAAGATATAAGGACGTCGAAGGTTTCTCGTGGAATTGAAGTTATACTTCGTAAGAAGATATGAAATGCGGTCTTAATGAAATGAGATTAGCGTGATGAAGAATATTTTCGGATGGAAAGTATATATTTATAAAGCACAAAGGCACAGAAGGCTTGAACGTTGTTATTAAATTCCGTATTAGCGGCTAACACGAGCGAGTATATAAAATGTAACGAGTAAACGGATAGATGAATATCCTGCGATGGACGAAATTAATGATCAAAGATAATGGAATTCTGACGCGCGAAGAAAGTATAAATTAATTTTGATCAAATAAGACGTTACATCGAAATCATAGAATAAAACAATTACAATTGTTCTTATAAATTATTCGATCGATAAAATTCAACGGTTGCTTCACAGGGTACCATGAATTCGCTAAAAACACGTACGATTGAAAGGTGCAGTTAATTAATAAGTTACTAAAGTACAAGGTTACGTGTACTCAGTGCGAGCATGGAAAGAGTTAAGCGCAACATGCTGGTGTATCGAATTTCCATAAAAAATGTCCGTCCTTTTTCCCTAAAATTCATACAGAAACGCGACATGTATCCGACTGAAACACATGCTCCGTCATCCACTGCGCCTTATTCAACCTTTCAACGGCGCAACGAAGAAATAATTCAATCCGGACACACTACACGGAACACACGGTCAACCGGTAGAAACGAACAGAAATTTGTCGACCGCGGCATACGTCCGACACGGAGTTTCGCGCAAATTACTCTCGTCGGCCAACGAGGCAAACATAGCGAAGACTGAATCCCGCGGTAGCGGAGGAACGGATACAATGATAGCATAAAAATAATGAACAGAGGGACCGCCACGTCGGGCCTCGGATCGCGTAAAAATTTCCACGAGATATACGACGCCGTTACTGGGATTGGAGCTAATTACCACCCAGAAGCGACGTCCATATCCCCGGTAATAGTGAATCAGCGTTAGCTGACCTCCTATTGGCGACCATAGAACTCGACCTCGGTGTCGACCTCGCCGATTTATTTGCTCGTAACGAGGTAAAAAGACCGGAGGATAAAGGGAGACAACGCTGAAAGAAGGCTAGGACTTTTACATACGCCGAGGTAATATTCATCGTTGTTCATATATCTTTCATCATCGGTGTCTCGTCGTAGTCAACGTCGTCGGTCATGCTCATTGTCGTCGTCTTCTTCGTCTTCTTCCTTCTCGTCATCTACGATCTACACTACCGTTCATAAGTATTTCGATACTTTTCCAAATTATTGCAACATCTATAAGATATGTTTCGAATGAAACGATTTTTTACTCTAATTTTCGCCTGTAATCCTGTCTCGAGTAAATAGCACCAAGATCACGAGAAGAAACGAGGAGAAACACGAGATATTTAATTTTTAAATTTTTAAATTTAAATTTTTATGTCGTTTAACGGTCAAAAATATGTACTTCGACGTAACGTAATTTGGACGGACCAAAGATATCGAGCCTTTTAGCTATAGGCGATAAATCCATGAAGTTTTCCAAAGGAAACTATCCACGGTACGAATACTTTCGAAGAACTGATATTTTTAACGACAACATTTTTCGAAGGAACGCCGTAACTAAATTTAGTTAAAAATTAACGCCTTTGGACGTATCAAATATTCCTTTGTTTCGTGCATTTTATTAATCGAGAAATACTCGCGTCGAATAATTTCTTGCTCTTTCATACCGCTAGAGCGCGAAACAGAGTTGGGATCGTTCAAAAATGATACAAATATCTCAAATAATTTAGTATTTCTGAACGGTAGTGTACGCGTCATCTTCTTCATCGTCGATTCTAATCACGGTGCCCGTTTTCGTTGCTACTTGCGACACCGCTACCAACATGAAAAAGAACGAGGAAACAGCGATCTTCGTCAGGCTTTAACTCCCCTATTTGTCAAACATTGACACGCCGCTTTTTGCGGCTTGAATAATTACCCCCATATTAGAGTAACTGTATTGTGCGCGATATTGACGACGCAACGTTGATTCGCATCTGGCAATTTCGATGCAAAATTAGGTATTTTATACGTATCGCGGCAAGCCGTAATATCACCTTGGCTCCGATGATTTTTTATCCGACACCGGTAACGGTAAAAAGCCAAGCTGTTGCATGATTTTAATGATAGACGTTATAAGCAAGCATCGCGATGATACAAGGTTGTTGAACTAGCTGTGTTATTAAATTATCGAGTAGCACATTTTATAATATTTTACGGTAGTTGCGGTTTTATTTGTACCTGTACCGCGTGGATATCGCTAGATTAAAACGATATTACGTAAGAAAATTGCAAGATTTCTAAACTTCGCGTCTATTTGTAACTACGTATTTAGTGTAAAGCAATACATGTTTCAGTGAATCAGGGACGTGGTTATCGTCGATAATTTCGCTACTGCGTTAATCATTAACTACATTAAAATTGTCTTTTATTTTTGAACGTTATATATTAATATCTCTCATTGTAAAAGATACCTTACGTCGAAGAATTCTTGCAGAGAAAATGTCGATAATTATATAATTACGCATTAGCGTGTTTTTTCACGGGGAGATCACCGTAGCGAACATACCAACCATCAAAATTAACGATTATGTGGATAAAGTTACTTCCTTTCTTAAATCATATTCGATCGATCGACGAGCTATTGAGCTCGAGGAATCAATACTCATTTTCTTAAGCTGTTATTTAGCATAGATATTTACTTAGCCTATAATTCAAAGTATTTCTCGTCCAAAGAATTCCCGAAAGTATTAAATTACGCGTAGTATGTGAAACTTTTATCAACGATATCCGTTGTACTCGTTAAGAAAGACTAAACTAATATAACACATAACTAACATTGTTACGTAAGAAATGATTTAACGCCTGAAAAACTAAATAGTGAGATACGTAAAGTATGTAAATACAAAGCGAATGTATAACAAAGATTATACGTGGCCGCGACACGTTCTTAGAAATAAACGATTAGCCTGTACCTCTAACTGGTAGCTTTCTTAAAAGGGATCGTTGATTCATTGTATCTAGATAGCAAGTGTTCTAATACTATTCGCCCTCCTTCTTTTTCTAATCTTCCCTATAAAATCCTTCTCTTCCATTTACTCCCCTAAGATTGCGATCTTATGTCGCGACATTCAATTGTCTGTTGCATGATCTGAGAGAAGCAGTCTTAAAACGGTTCTACCGTACACGTCAATTACAAAAAAGTATCGGTTCTTGACGAAATCGATACATAAATTACTAACAGCCAAATTATACAACGAACAAAAGACACGTTTTCAAATGTACAGCAAATGATTCGTATAAATCAATTATTATCCGTCAAACATGCCTAAAAAGTGTCGTACATTGTAATAACGATCGCCAATATACTACTATTCATTTTTATGATCGGTGATCGATCAACTGGTAAAACATTATTCGTCAGCGATTTAAAAACTTCAACATTTAGAATTTCCATAGAGAATCGCTATAGAGAAGCACCGTTAAACGTCGAAATACGCTACCGACTGGTCAACCGCAGCCAATTCCAGCCACGTACATAGAACGTACAGTATAATTTATACCCGACACGGAAAACGTCCCTTCTCCTGATAATCGTCTAAATTACGAAACACGTAATCACTGACAGACAATTAACAATCCGGCGATAACAACGTGACAACTTACAGTTAAAAGTTGACGCCTAGTCCATCGATCAAACGTGTCGAGCGAGTTTCGCATCTGAAACGTATACGCAACATTCAGAGATATCTGATCGCTTGCTTATTTTCGACACGATGTAGTTTAATTGTAAAATTACGAATGAGAAAGATACGAAGATAATAATGTTATTCCTTATAATCTACGTAACAGGATTACTACGACGCGTTTAAATTAATTTTTAACTCGTAATACGGTGTTCTTTCGAAACACGCGTTTAACGTTTCGAAAGAAGATAATTAAACAAGTTTTAAAAAGCAATATGCTCCTCGTTACTAGATTCCAAATATTTATACAAAAATTCGCGTTTGTCTAAAGATAATCGGACAATCGTAAACGAAGCTTTGTCGTATCTACTAAATATTACACAGTTACTATAGTTTGAATATTTTGCATATTTTTACATACTATGTGCAAAAATCCACAGAATCTGTATGATGTACAAAAACATACAAACTACTTGAAACATACTATCTTCTAATATCTATAATACAATAATGTCTAGTAGGTAAAACAATTTTCTCGCCGAGTATGCTGCCTCCTTAATTATACGATACGATTGTAAAAATAGGAATTTGCATAAATATTCGCAATCTGATAAAAGGTGTACCGATCGAGTAAGTCAAAGAACGTGATGGAACCAACTGTAAAATCGGCTCCGGTGCAACAGGTTTATTGACAAAAATAACGTGTGCGTATAACTTGACGACAGACAGACAACCGTTACACGAAAAACGTCGCAATCGGAAAGGCACCATCGTGAGACGAGACGAACCATCGAGCATACTAATGTAATTCTATCAAACGTTTGCACTTTGTCTCGAGCGGCGTTTAAGTTAAATCGTGGCGGACGTGCGATGCAATCTGCCACGAGGAAAGGCAACGAAACGAAACTCGCGCTGAAGAGAGAGATCGGTGAGAATCATCGAGAAACAAGACCTCGACCAATTACGGCAAGTAACTATCATATCGCTAGAAAAGATCTTCGTGCTGTACCAGCCGCGAGATAACGAAGGATATCTTTCGATCCTATATACGTTATGACGTGTAGGTACACGCGTGATTCCGCAATATCTGTTATTAGATAGTATCTCTAACTGTTTTGGTATCACCAGGATACGTGTACGTCGATGATTCGTGAGGAGCGATCGATGCGTAGACGGTAGAATACAATCGTGTAACGCTACTTGGATCACGAATATACGATTGCTTATATCGATTATACGTACATCTTCGTTTTCCTATTTCGATCAGATCAAATACTATTGATTTTCGGATTGTTGAACTCGTCTAGAGACAGACAATTTTATGTACAAAAGATTACAACTATCGATTTAAGAACATTCGTGATCTCGTCATCTATACGAAAGTCGCTTAGAATATTTGGGCAATGAAACAAATATTTATGTAGATTTCGTGTCAACAGTTGCGTTCATAAAAATGTAAGTTTGCACAAACACCCCATAATCTAATTATAAATGTGAGATTTTAAAACGTTTTTCCTGATTCGTATATCGTTTTTTAACTTATGCAAAATCTGACAGGAAAAGTGGCATGAATTGTAGCTTGACGAATATACGAAAAATATACTAGAATAATAAATATTTTCCAGAAGTTCGTTACATAGATCCAGGGCAGGAAAAAATATCTATGGTTTAAAAATAAATTGTTTATTACAGTGAAACAAAGACTTCGACTTGTTTAAATTTCATAACATCGTAGAATCTATGCGCAAAAAAGAACAGCGATAAAAGAAATATTAAGTAAATTCTTTCATCACCACGGCGTAAAAAAACAAAATTCAATAATGTAAATTGAGTGAAAAAATTTGTAAAGGAAATACGTTGCATTAACGTAACGTTAGTACCCCTTAATGGGCTAATGAGAGAAGCCTGAGGCAATCAGCTATAGGTTTAGTCCTTTTAAGTGGCCTTTAGTTTCAATAGAACCGAAGATCTTAAAAGTAATTTAAATGGAAAATGTATTCCTTTGATGACTGTACGCATTATTATAATTTAATATTACCTCTTTACAACAAATTAAATAAAATACTATGTTTAAATAATTATAGAAAAAAGTCCTCCATAACTTCAACGACTTAGATTGCTGTTCCCTAAATTCTCATAACGGTCCTACATAAAAATTACCAATCTCTCTTAACATATGCCAAAAAAAATATCCATCGACGCATTCTACCGCGATCAACGCAATATTAACCGTCGTATTTACCAATTATGTTTTTATTGTTATCATTCTAATAAAAAGAGTAATTCATTTCAATGTTATATACATAAATGTACTGGCAGACGTCAAGCCATTCAGAAACGAAATTAAAAAAGATGATTTGAAAATCTAGCGATTATAATTCATTCTGAACCATTCTGTGATAGACAGGAATTCCAATTTGGTTTACAGTTGTTTGTAAAAATCGTGATAATGTTCTGATACGAGATGCGATTAATTCTTCTAGTAAACGATAACAAATTTTCCAAAACATCGCAACTGTTAAAATCTTTTGAACAAATCAATCTCTACCAAAAAATGATAAAGCTCGACTTCGAATTTCGACAGAGTTACCGTCTGTTTATAGATCGTGTACACAACGATAACTGTTGACGAGGCTGTAAACGACAAATGAAAAAATGGGAGCGTGGCAAGAAAAATTCGCCTTCCATCCAATCAATTTCTAACAAATCCCTGACAGAATCGACTTCGCGTAATTTGGATAGCAAAACTGTAGGATAGGAACGGGACTTCTTACTCGGCGAGCATGAGGTCTGTTGTTTAATCGCACGATTAATCTGCGCTGTCATCTGAAACGGTCGGTCGAAATCTTTCACGGTACGAGCGTGCCCTCGGAAAGGTACTCGGCATATAAATCCCAAAGATTTAAAATGAATTTATAGATAGGTACAACAAGCGTACTCCCGGCGTCTATTTTCACGCGTATACCTCGCGGTGCTCGTATCATCGTTTATAGCCGTATCAGATTTACTGCGACTTTTCTCCGCACGTCTCGAACTTTTGCGAACAGGACAATCCGTTGAGCAGCCACGAACTTTCGTTCGTTGATTTCTAACGGCACAACCTGACTTACGTACAGAGCGTTTCCCGTAGCATCCACAACATTTTTAGAAACTTTTCATAATTTGTTCGTCGAATAGTTAATTGAATTATTTCAAATTAATTTTTCTTTACACACGGACACCTTGTCAGATTACTGAAAGTGTGTGAAAAATTAGAACGCGTGAAAATCGATTTTTTTAAATTATTACCAATTTTATAGGTTTCGTATCATCGCGCATTGTCATGTATTTTCACATTGTCTTTGTATGTTCATTTTTATCACCGACTCGTGTAATCGTAAGTAAGCAACAATGTCGCTAATGATATCGCGACTCGACTAGGATTTCTTCTCGATTAGTGCGATTTCACCTCGGTTATACATCTAGCAGAATATTCCCGAAGACAGTTGCGAGTTATTACACCGTATAATATATGAGTAATTACGTCTATATAATCGAATGCGTTTATGCATCCACGTCGTAAATTCGTATTTTAACGTCCTTCGTTTCCTCACGGATCTAATTCGGCGTATTCACGAACTCGCTATCCGGCTAATAACTCACAGCTCGTCGAATGTTCTTCGGATTTTCCCTTTTCCACTTCGACGGTGAAAAGTGCGTCAGAACGTTTTTAAATTTACCTTCCCCCTTTATTTATATTTTGCTATCATAATACGTTTTATGCAAGGTGTCTCGTTTCAATTTTCTCAGGTAAAATTATCTCGAGAAATATGGAAAGCGCGGTACAGTTGCTTCGAACCGTTCTCGATTCGAGTCTGTAATATTCGAATTTATAAAAGCTATCGTAAACGCGTAATAAACTTTAACAACAATGGTCCCAATGAATATTCAGATTTATTGATAGAATGATAATTGACTGCTTAAACACTTTTGTGATCTCTACAAGGTATGTATATACTTGTACTATCTTATAGTTTATACTTGTAATATCTGCACATCTGTTCCCAACCTTACGAATATGTTCGTAACGATCGAATCTCGTGTCAGTGCTAATGAAATTTTAAAACGCTTCGCTATAACACACACAATATGCTCGTAAAAGATAGCAAATGTTCGAATGCTTTCGCAAACCTGTGTCTGTTGGAATTGTTAAGCTTAGTTAATTGAACATACACCCTCGTCGATAAGAATTTTGGAGCTCGTATAATACGGAAATATCGATCGACCCCGTTGCCAAGAAATTCAAAATCGGTAAACAGGGGATCGAACAGTCGTGTGATTCGCTGCATACAGAATTCTTCTAATGACACTGGTCTTTCAATCGACATAACCGTCGGCCATTACCGATAACACATGAAAATAATGGAAATACGGTAGCGTTAACAGAAATTGTACATCCTGAAGATTGCCGTACGGCCGCTAGATGATCGTTACTCGATGTGGCTGCCTTCGGGTATCCTCGCGAACAGTCAGCCCAAAGAGAGGACAGAGGAAGGAAGAGACGAAGAGATGGTAGCCCCTCGCTCGGTTTTTCAAGCGAGCAGGGAGGGCAAGAGAATCTGATTGCGCGGGATTCCCGCTTTGAAGTGGCACCGCCGATGTTCTCGGCCATCTCGACTCGTTACCACTACGGAATCGGCACTCTTCCCGCGATATCTTTTCTTCGGATTCGTTCACCGGGTCAACTGGTGACTCTATCCGGCCCCGACTTCATTTTTTTCGCCCGGGCTCTCGTTCCATTTAAATTAACACATTATCCAACAGAAGCGGAATTTTTTGTATTTTCGATGCTGATCGTGGTTGGTCGCGTTGCGAAGAAGAAGTCGCTCTCTTTTCAACGCGTTGTTCTTTGGTTTATAATACCATGACATAGCGTTAACGTCTCCCGTTCGAAAGGTTACAACGTGTTAGAATTTCACAGGAAAGAACGTTTTCCTTAAGCAAATATTCGATTTACGACGTAGTAATTTACTTTATGATATAATACCATTTTGTAGTATTGGCACGTAATTAATTATATTAATTAATAAGTATATTAATTAGAAACGACGCTTATAATTATGACAGATTTACCTGTTCTTGGAAAAGTGCACGAAAATGTTTATTTCCTCTAAGAAGCAAAAGATGTTTCGAACTTTCGTACGGTACAGTAATTACATATCGGAGATTTCATCTTCGCTAAGAGAATAAAAGTGTTTCAAGGTAAGTATGTTCTAATATTTATGGCCGGCAGTGTGCATCGTTATATCGCTTTCAAATAAATCATTTTCCTTAAATAAACCGACTAGCCTCTAGCTTCGTCCATTCCACTCCAAATTCTAATTAAATCCCTTCGAAAAAGGAAGACCATATATTATCTCTACAGCTCTTCTACTCATTCATTCGAAATTTCTTCGATAGAATCTACGCCGTGGAAACGTGAGCAATTTACACGTTAAAGCGAATACACTGCGGATAATAACGCGTCATTATACGGCACGTCGATCCTGATCTTCTACACCGGGACCTTTGGAGAGGTAATCTTCAATGTTTCTAAAAGATCGCACGAAATCGACGGGGAGCAAGGATCGAAGGATCTCTCGTACAAAGAGCCGAAATCTTAATTACCCAGCGGACAGCCACTTTTCAATTTCTCACCTTGCCGTGGGGGGGCGGCAAAAAGTCAGTGGCTACGTACCCTGGAATATGCCGTGATGCCAACCTGACACGGTTTATAACTCGCGTTTCTTGTCTTCTCAGCGATGAAACGCCATTTTCTGCGCTTTCCTTTCTCTAATTACGGATTTCTTTCTTCTTTTTCCCCTCCCGAATTAGGAAAGTATTTTCGCGCGAGGTTCTATTCTCTTGAACTATTGTGCGAATTGATCATTTTCAGAGCTAGGGATTTAAAAAATCGCCTTGTAAAATTGTCGTATTAGGGATATTAATTGCGGTAACTTTAGGCTGCCTTATGAAACTGTACCGACGCTGATTGGAGTTACGGGCAAAAAATGCTTAGCTCGATTACTACTTACACGCGCAATGTGTACATACGTATATCTATATTCCTCGTACAAAAAGATGAACTATATTCGTTAATCTTTGCTTACCAATCGCAGCAAGACCTCGCGTAACGAAACACGTATCTCCGAGTAATCTGCATACGTGAGCCGTTCGGAAGTTGATCAAATTCAAAACCTGAAAAATAGAGAAAAATGGCAATGTACTATCTTTGAAATCTATCTTAGAATTTATAATTATTTCTTTTGTAAAAGCGTACTTTTGTAACGAACTTGAAGAGAAACTGTGAAAAAAAAAAATGGAGGCTCGTGTCTCGCGAAGCAGCTTATCTACTAGTTCAATTCAATTCCTTAAATGTAACACGCTTGTAACGGCAGGTAACATAAGCGTATGGCCAAATAGCGTATAGGTGTACACCGTCGTATCATGGAATCCGCGAGTGGCGCTGACTGGCCGCGGCAAGAAGATAATGCGCCCTCCGAACATTTCGGATTCCAGCCGCACCAAAGAATAAGATTCTCTTTGCGACTCCTTATCCCTTTCTTTCTCCCTCTCTGCCCTCCCCGTCACACGCGGCCCTCTCTCCTTTACTCTTTCGTCTCTCCGCGCTGCGTCGCGTTTCTCTCTATCTGCGGCCTTTGGGTTCCTTGACTTGGCGGATAATTATGTTCCCGGCCCTTATTCCTCGACTTCGAACCTCTCCATAAACGTATCGAACTGTTCTCTCGATTCAGGCCTCGGCCCCTACTACTTCGATCCTCTTCTGCTCTCTCGTTGTCAGTTTTCTCCCGATCTTCAACCACCTCTGTCTCCTCTCCTTTCATCCACCCTACTCTGTACCTCCTACTCTTTCTCCGTTTCCTTTTATTCTTAATCCTTTTTCGCCCCCTTTACTTCGCTCTTTCTATCTCGATCTCCAGGTTTCTTCGTTCAACCAACCTTCCAGGGCTTTCTCGTTCCTCGACGTCTAACGCCTCCTACGTTTTGCTCGGCTTCGTCATTTTGCCGGCCGGTGCGTGTCGTTGTCGCTCATCCGTGGACGCGACACTTCGTCTTCCGTCCGATTCCGGACCCAGGATCGACGATCCCCCGATACGGACGATCCTTCTTACCACGTTCGACCAAACGGGTCATTCGCGACGTCATTTCTCACCACCGCTTTCGTAACTCTCTCCCATCGACGTTCTTTGATATTCGAATACCACGTTTATTAGACCTTCTTTCGTTTTATGAGAAAATAATAGATTTCTTGTTTTATATTATTTTATTGAATTACGGTACGATCCATCTTGTAGTAATAGAACAAGATTTCCTTGCAAAACGAAAGAATCTTTTGAATATGGTAATCCAAAATATGATAAGCTGCATCTTGATTTTTCCACTTTTCTCACGCTCGGTGCCGAGAAGTATCTTCGTGCGAAACGAATCGGAGAATAGAAAAGAAGAGGATAATTCAATGGAGTTTTGGAAATGAATGACGAATTCACGATGTTCCGTAAGTTTGTGTATTAACCGATGTACTATTGAAATTAGTCCAACTTAATTAGTATCGATTTACGTGATTAATGTTTTTCAAGCGTTCGAGACAGTAACAGCGACGATATAATTAATTGTTTATTAATGCAGGAGTAAAAGATATTTTTAGTAATACAATAATAGCAACATAGTAAAAGTAACAAAGATATACTTTATGTTTGTCTAATTTTACGAAAGTGTATGAAAACGTTGATATAAATAAAAGGAAAGTAGAAATGTTCTGCTAATTATTTTTTACAATAGAATTACCTGTTCGTGTATACATATAACATTCGAGTTTTATTCTATGTAAATTCCTACATAAATTTGTCTGTGTGAAAGAAGATCTAGCTGCGGAAGGTTTTAACGTGTTTGAATTTATACTTTTCACTTTTCAGCTGATCGCCATTATCGAACGCAACTTTGTGGCATACAAGTATTGTTTTCAAGAGCAACATAATCTTATAAAAGCATCTTTGTAAGAGTATATGAATTCAGAAATATTAAAATGTTGATAGATCGCAGGCCATAACATTTTAGAAAGTATAGAGTAACGCTAGCGTATCTCTTACGTAGATTCACCGATAGCGTTTAAATAATACTCGTTAAATATATAATGATAGCTTACAACGTAATAGAGGGACGCATTTAGAGAGATAAAACAATCCTATTTCCAACCAATTTTTTACTACGTCCATATTGTTTCGTTTTTCTTGCAATAGTAATCAAACTATATAACTCGGCCAACACGAAAGAAAGAACCAAAATTCTACACACCTATACTCGGTTTCACCTACATAAATTTAATCAATTATAGATTTGTATTCGTAGACGATTGAAAAGTTACTGATTTACTGAAAAATCGATTTATACTTGTCGGTTAAAAAATCACAGGAGACATATTATTATCCGTTGAAGAAATTAATTAACGCTTAATTATAAATTGTAAAACATCGAGAAACCAATCGTTCGTAAGATAACTTTAAAACATTTCGCGTCGAGAATGATCTTCGACCTAACATGATGGAAGTTACATCTTTAGTGACTCCGGTCTATTCTCTTATTTCGCTCGTACGAGAGATCCGAGAAAAGTATTTCAAACTGTTTCACAACTGTCAAAGCGTTCCCAGAGTTTCCAAAACTATCACGTTAAGGATCGATCTCCGATAAATAACGAAAAGAAGTATTACAACGAATATACGCGTTGTAGAAAAATTGCGTGTTTAGCGACTCGAGTTTGTTGAATTAACAGCTGACCAAGAACGTACCACAAAGTAACGAAAAGGGGCGAGAATGATCTTGTTAAACGTTGAAAACGAAGAATTTCGTTGTTAACCGCGCTTCCGCGGGCAGGAGATAATTGACGTTAAACAACAATACCCGATTCCACAATGGTGAAACGACTCGCAATAAACGTCCTGTTTCGAAATCGGCTCCTAAGAATTCTGCCAAGGCAAAGAGAGACGGAGGCACGGACTTCCAGGTCCTCCAGCACGAACTGGAGAAGCCGAGGGGGCAATTACATCGGAGAACAATTACAGGTTGGCACGTCCTCCCGGTGCCATCGCGGCTTTTTCTATCCCCGGGATTCCGAGTTGAGGAACGTCCAGGAACGTTTTCGAGAGATGCGAGAGGGTGGGTCAAAGACATTTTTATTACGGTTCAACATTTCAGCTCGTAACGATGTAACGAGCAACGAGTAGTAGAAATATTTATATCGAAACAGCATTATTCGTCGGCCAGTTTTAATCACGATTAACTAGTATGGTGGATGCAATGGAATGCTATAAAGCAAGAAACAAAAATATTCTCTGTTAAGAATTTGTTACGGTCTTCGATCCACGATGATTTTGATAACGAACTCGATATTTCTAAAAATATATTTTTCTGAATGGTGGTGTAAAATAATTTTGAACTTAATTTATTTTACTTTCGGCATACGATTCTTCTGACGATATGCAGATTAAACGTATTTTTGATCAGATTTTATATACGAGTATAATATGCAAAATAGTCGATATCTTTTCTAAAGATCTTCTGAAGCAGCTAAATAATTTCTCTTCAACAGTTTCTTCAAGAAATATTATTTGAATATTGTAATACATAAAGTATTGAATATAATAACAATAAAATATAACTAATATGCAAAGTCCTATCTGAATGAAATTCCTTTCACTTTTGTCTGGTAGCAGCGAAATCAAATTTTCTTGATTTTTCATCGATCGTTAATAACAATTATAACACGTCCCAAGCTTGCACTCTTCTAAAATCGCATATCTCGTCCGATATCAAAAATTAATTTACTAGGTTGATTATAACGTATCCATGCTCTGTGCAACTACCTTTAATTAGTCCTAACAATTGTTCGCACGCGGTCCTTAACACCGAGTGATCTTTTAAAAGCAATCGATCGTTCAACGTGGATCGGTGCACGGTGTATAGAAGTTCGCACAAATCTCGTATATCTTCGATCGTTCATCCATCGTTTGATCTCCGTGATAATGGCCGCAATTTAACTACACGTGCCTCTATGCAGCTATAAAATATAGGCACCGGCTTTAAAACGTTTAAACATTCAATCGCTCGGCTACGCGAGATCTTGGAACGGATTTTACGTTAAATCGAAAGCCGAAGTTTAAATACACCAATAAACCGTTCAGCCTGAACAGAATGATATATGTCGAAGGGAGCGAAGGTTTTTCAACTACGAGTAAAATTTGCGGATTAAAATATCGATAAAACAGTTCCAAAGCGATAAAAGGATAGCAACTTTATGGCGTGAAATAAATTTTAAGCTTCATCGAAATTCTGTACATATTTTTTGACGATACAAAGTGCATGAAATTTTCAATGAAAGTTATGAATGTAGATAAGAAAGTATATTATTCCGATAAATATTCTTGGCAAAGGTATAAATACTTAAAAATTCTCGGCAAGTTAAGTATATGTAATAAACTTTTTATCCCAAGGAGGACTTTTATCGGAACTATTAACGTCTCCTCGCGAAACAAACTTATTACGATAAACGCGCTAAAAACCAAACTTAATTAATGGAGGTAACTGTAAAGATATATTAGCTGGATGAATTATTTTTCTGAAACGGATACTGGGACTTACGTAGAACTCGATTTGTATAAAATTGATACTGCAAAAAGAGAGAAATACTCCTACCGAAACTCAATCGTTAGGATAAAACTCGAGAGATAAGGAACGAAAAATTTCACTTTCTACCATTGTGTTTCATTTCACTGTCACGGGACAAATTGAACTTACAAAGTTCGAGCTTTTTTTTTCATTCTTCTACGCAGTTAATAACCCGTGCGAGCATAAATAACGGAAGAACGATTGAAATAAGTCGAACTTCTTCGCTTTTCACCAATTTTCATCTCAAAATCAGAATTTTTTAACGTCGAAAATTCGATCTCGATAACAACGCGCCAAAGTCACAGGACGCGTTATTACACACAAGCGTCCACGTATAGCGTAAGAAGCGAGCGCGCGAACATTTTGTCCGCGTGTATACCGATAGCGATGACTTATCGATTTATCGTTGTGTCCACGTGGATCGAGTGGCGGAATTAGGGGTTAAGTTAAGCTAGGTCGCGACTCAGGGTCGAAGGGTTACATGTCTGGTCGATGTGCCGCGATGATTGGCGGAATGTGCCGTTTTACGAGGCTTCGAGGACGCGTACCTACGAGCAGTGGAAAAAAGCAGAAAACGACGGACACGGTCGAGAAGAGAAGAAAGCCTAACAGCGAATACGAAGAGGAAGGAAGAAAAGGAAAGCAGAGAAAAGACGACGCTGGAAGCGCGCGCCGTCGCAGTTATAATTTGATGCAACGCGGCTATAAAGGGGATTACGCGCATAGATGGCTATAATTTTCGTGGAAAATGGCCAAGAACCCTTTTACCGCTCTTCAACACGACACGTCGATGACCTTCCTTCTACTTCCTCTCGCCTGGTTTCCTTAACGCGACATTCCAGTACGCATTCCGTGCTGTTGTCGTTCGTTTTTTTATCTCTGACTCACCATGCTGCGATTAATTGGCGACCCGGGAATCGCAGTGCTGCGAGTCAAGATTTTTAGAATATAAATTGCCCGATTAATTAGTAAATTAATGAGCCTTCTATGCTTTGTCAAACTATGCCACGATCATCGAACGTTTGTCGATATCGAATGGAGGAACGAACGAACGAATGAAGCGTAACGAGGAGAGTGTTTATGTAAAATACTTGGAGATAAAGAGGAAGGATATATTTGATATATTTTTTAGGATACTATCCACACTGTCTGTCACGCGTAGTTTTAGTTTTTTTTTTTTTTTTATGTTTATAAACAATGTAGAAACAAGCCGAATTCCTAGCCCATTGGGCTGAATTAATATATATATCGTATGATACATAAACAAATTTTAGAAAAATTGCAAATGTGTAAGGAGAAAAGTTTGATAAATACATTTCTGTTGATATTTTTAGCTTAATGTCATTTCATGATTAGAAGGGAATATTTTAAATGACAGTGAAGAGTAGAAAGAATCTGTTCGGCTCAAAGATATAATATTTTTAGAACACTGGTATCATCGATTTCTTCGAATGACCAAATACTTTTTGACCACTCGATGCACATGCCTGTAGCATACACGAGTATAAATCGTATTTAGTTTTGCCGATTATTTTAACCATTCGTATTTACAAACTGAAACTCGAGAGTTACGATATTTTATATTCTAAAATATACCTACCTCCACTTTTTACTTCACTTACATCCTACGTCCTATAATATTTAAAAACAAATTATACATTCATCTGCACCGTCATTATTTTCCCATTACACAGAACTTAATTGTTCTCGTTGATAAAGCGAGAAAAAAAATTGACCCACGAACGGTATGGTTCACCAACTCGCGAAGACAATTTTCACATGAATAACCAACACCTCAATTTTATTACCAAACAACACAAACAACTACCTTCTAAAACTTAACCGTGAACGTCGGCGATCATTTCCTATTGAAAGGCGATACCGTTGTTTAAGAAAAATAAAGTGCAGTATAGTGCGCCACGGTCAATATTAGTTTTAGCCCGGTGAAAAAAAATGTATCATGTTTCTCGAAAAAGGCAGAGCACGGTTAACCGAGCGCCTTCTACCATTAGTGATATATCATGGTTGCGGAGTGTTATCATAGCATTATAGACAATGATTATCCATCCCCTCGTTCGCGAAGTGAAAGGGGTGGGCCGAAAGGATCGAGATGGAAACAGAGCAAAGAGAGAACCGCGGTGAGATGGATCCCCGGATCGAACGGTCTGTGCAGCTTATTTTAAGGTCAGCCGTAAACGAGCTGAAAGGTCGGTAAGGGGTATGGGGCGTGGCGAGCATAAACAAACCTCATGCCATATTTCGCAACAACAAATCAACTCGACACCTCGCGGCGCTCGGTATAATCAGCTAATTCGCGATAACAACTTAATTCAGGCCTCCGTGGCCCCGATTAAACAAAGCGTAACTACTTAATTCGTTTAACGAGCGGTGTTGCGCGGTAGGGCGAACGCATCGCTCTTTGCGGAGGTGCGAACTTCGCACGTACCGGTTACGTACATCCCCTTAGCCAGTGTTCTTCAACCTGATCCCACGATCATGCGCTCGATCGTGATATACTATATCGTAAGATAGTTTTCGAGTAAACGATAGAATAATTGAACGTGCACGACAGAAACGATTTCAGATCGGTCGAATAGCGTTTGATTTGATCGACGAAATATCATATTGTTGCAAAAGTTTCTTTTGTTTTATAAGGGAATAATAGACGCAGAACATTTTTTATTGTACATTCGATAAAATAATACAAAGGAAATTAATATAAAAGGAACAAGCTGATATGTAACGTTCAAAGGAGAGGAAAGATAAATTTCTAAAGATAAAGTCACGTTTATGCGTTCGAGTTAAAAATCTGCTTATAATCAGATCGTGTTCTATCCACCTTTCTTCTTTCTTATAAATATACGAACTGATGGATTAGTTACGATAGTAGCATATGTTGGATATGTTGGAAAAAATGACGCTCTCTTGAAAGCAACTATTTTTCGTATTCTATTTCGCTTATTTTGATTTTCAAGACAAAACTCCTCGTATATTTCTATGTATCGCGATAATCATTCGGAAGTGAAATAATTGATCGTAGTCTTCCGCAAATGAAAGTAAACTTTCGCCTGGGAACATTTTAAAGCTTGCTTCGACTATTTTACAGAAACTGTACCCATTTACGATTTACGTAGGATTTAAGATCGTATACTGGAAATTGTATCTTTTAAAGGACCTGTAGAAAGACATAGTTTCTAGTTTCTATAAAAGCATCGAATAACGTGGCAAGAAAGTTGGGAACCGCTAAGGTGCATCACTGATCGAAGCCAATCGATTCGTCCGGTCATTACACGGTAATGATCATTACCAACACGGCACATGTGTTCCTCGAACTCGTCCAGCTCACCGAAATTCGCCTGCCTCTACTCTGTCGTCATTTTTCTACGCGTCTCGGGCGCAGCAACTTGCTACGAAAACGCACCCTGTAACTAATGCCTTCCACCTTCTCGCTGTGTTTCTTTAACGTGCCACATACATATTTCGTAAATTGGTTTAAAAAGTTTCCTACGAACAGACTCGTGCAAAAATCGATTTAGAAAGATCAAACGTTAAACAAGAAATTTACAGTCACGTTCGTTCGATTCTGTGAAAGTTGCTTAATCTTTCTCGTATAAGCTAGTGAAGATAGTCAATGGAAAAGCTTGGTACACGTCATTTTTTGCTATTTCTACGCACAACTAACAAGATGCAACGTATAATTTGTATAATTAATAAATTAAATATCAAATGATAATATTATAGATACTGATAATAACACATGATAACAACACATATCTGTGTTATTTTTCTTTCTTCTTTGCTTCAAATAAGCATTTACAGAAACAAATATAAAAGTATTAAAATCTTGTACAAATATTTTACTTGTCAAATAAATAACTAGTATGTGTAGGAAAGATATTTGCGCAAGTTAATTTCAAAAGAATAGATTAATTCGACATTTTATCCGTACCATGTTTTCAATCTTATTCCTTCTACGACAGCTTAGGAAAAGAAATTATCAAATTTATTTGTCTTAAGTACCTAACGTGTCGCGCATTCTTACTACCATATCCGGACTCGTATAAAGAATTTGACAAAATCATACAATTTCATATATAATGAGTTCCATAAACATTCTTCCCCTGCCTCCCCCCTCCCCTTCCCGTTAACCACGTTCGTACATTGTTGGCTGCTACAATCCTTTCTGAAGGTCCGAAGAAAATACACAACCTTGTAAAGGGCCACGTTTACCTATCTTTAACGTGTTTCTCCTCTCTTCTTACGAGAGTTCACCTCATGAAATATGGCTGTTTGAACCCGGACATGTTTCCTCTAACTTTTACAAGCGCCAATTCCGGCTCGTAACATTCCAAACTACTCTTTGAACTACGTCGGACGGTAAAGAGTGCTTCTCCGGGTCGAGAAAAAAGGCTTTACTGTTACATCGTGTACCACATTGTATCGAGTAATCAGCTGCGTTATATTCGACTCGGTGTGCTAATTTTTAATAGTCCCGTTCGATGTTAGTAGCCGCAAAAGCAGCCGAGAAAACACGAGTCATCACGTGGAATGCAATCAACTTGAATAAGTCATTACGCGATGACGTTTCATGAACGTCGTTGTCTGCATAGCCTCGTCAGGCATCAGACGAATTTACACAGAAATTAACACAGAGTAATTTATAATCATAAACGCTTGGAGAAAATGGAACATAACGAAAGCGATGGGGAGAAAAAACGGGATAAAAATAAGAGAAAACTGCGAGATCGACTAACCTCGATGATTTCACGCGATCGTCAAATATTAATTAACAGATTGGAGAATATAAGGTAATAATAACGGCTGTGCTGGACAAATGATTCATACTTCTCAACGTCGTAACCACGGTATGTACTAGATAATTTATACCTAATTGTAAATAGTTTGAAGGTATAACGAATAAAAGGCAACGATACACTTGTTAACGACAATCGTTAAAGGATACACTATCATCCATAAGTCTCTAGTCTAGTCTAGCAGCGTTTCTTATAGCTTCGCATAATGATCACTGCATTATACGCTTCTTGCGAATATATTCGATATTACAAATTTTAAATAACCGAAGGTATTCTTTAAGCTATAAAGAAATGTATTTTTCAAAATTGACGTAATATATTCGAATCTAGTTATTTTCCTTTTTTTTCTTTTCTCTTTTCTATCATTTATCGTATAAATCTCGTGAAAAATTTGGTTCTGTACCTTTTGTATCAAATTAAACACACGATGATTTTAAAGATTCCTATTACATGTATGTACATGTGTCGACAAGTATTTACACGTCGTTGCACTTATCACAGTACATATTTGTATGCCAATTAATTCGGCCCAAGCATATTCAAATTCGCGTCACTTAGCATTACTTTCGTACGGCTGGAAAAATTTGATGCTACGAAAGTACTATGTAAAAGCTGACAGAGAAAGATTTTATTCCAAAATAAGACTATGTATGTGAAAGGAAGATGGAAACTCGATTTTTCATGCAAATGGAACGCTGGTTTAAAAAATACTGAACACGGAGCACAAGATATTAAACAACGCCGACTACAGAAATGACAGATACCAAAAGTAGAATGAAGATAAAAATTCAACGAGGTGATACTCGGAAAGGGCTTAATTTCTTCACAATGTATATGTTGGCAACAAGTAATAAGTATAGGCCAGACTAGTCGAGCGTATCGATCATACTTCGAGCACGGAGGTGGAGTAAATAATACCTATGTGGCTGTGGAAGCATTGTTCCGATGACTTATGGTAGGCAGCTACACATCGGGAAACCTCGCGATAATATACGTGCTTACGACTTACACGGGTCGCATGAAATATAAGCAACATTAATGACCGGCACGGAGATCGTGTAATTTGCCACGAATTTTTCTCCTTTCCGCATCTTTCTCAACCTTCGCGCGCGCGAAAGACTTTCCAAGAGATTTACTAACCGATCATATAATTACACGCAACACAACAGTGAAATCACTGGATGTCAACCCGCGTTTAAGTAAATGAGCGTCACGCTACTGAACTTTCTAATGGAATTAAGATCGTACCTTACCTTTCGTACCGTTATCCTCGAATCTTTCTTATTGTTTCTCGTTCGCATCAACGTTTAACGTGATTGTGAATAACGTTTCTTATTCAGACAGACCGATCATTTACTGCCCTATCGTTCGTAATGAGAAAACTACGGATTTACATTACAAGGTACACACAATATGCCGAAATATGCAAAATAATATTGCCACTTTCATGGCATCGGGGGTTGGTAGATTTTTGCATGACTCAACTCGGACAGTGTAGAGTTGTTCGAGTTAGAGGGATATTTGAACCAAGTTGAGCAATTTGTCCTGTAATTGCGATAATCGTAATTTGCCAAATTCGATTATAAACAAATCTTTAAACGATATACGCTCGGGAACAGATTATTGGACTCGTTATTAACGATATGATAAACAGTTAAATATACGAACACGAGAGAACACGAGATGCGCTACGCTTTCTATCGTCCCTTGTCATTTAGAAATGAATGTGAAATAAAATTTCACTCAAAGATCACCTTATCCTATGATACTATCGTACTACCACTAAACTCTTCGAGTTTCATACATTTTTTTCTCATTAATTGCTGTAATATAAAATTCTCGATCTCCACGGAGATCTTTTCCAAAAAAAAAAAGTTAGTGGTCGAATGTTGCACCTGCAGTGGGGAATGTGTTAATACGATTTTTCTTTTCGAAACGCTTGTAATTTCATAAAGAACTGCATTGTAACGCTATAATTTCAAGATATAAGCACATTTATTATAAACACACTTTGAATACCGCAACATGTAAATGCATATCTGTTCAAAGCGTGTGAAAAATGGGCTTTTACAACGATACGTTAGGACGCACCGTTGATGCAACAGCTTCGTTATTCTTGAAAACCGCAATTTCAGTATGTATTTACAAAACATTCGCGCGTTTCGTGTTTTCTACAGATATTGTCTCGTGTACCGTTATACGCGTGTTGCATCGAGAGAAATGACAAGTACAGCAAACTAAATTGTTCATTGGAAGAAACTATTACAGTATAATACGCAACTGTCGATATACGAAACGTCGTGAGAATTTTTTTTAATTATTGATTAACCGCTATAACACATTACGAGCAATTCAGTTGGAATCATAAAGTTTTGGAAAAGATTGACTCGTTTAAAAAATTGTAGAAACATCAGCCTTTCCTTCGATTATATTCCACAGAAAGGAATTTAATATTAAAATATGATCTAGCAGAGGAAAATTGATCGCGGTACAGCATGAGATAACTCATAGCCGTTTTTGTACCTGATATATGATTGAAACTAAACTTACGAATGAATAAAAACGTTAAACAAGACGAAATAAAGTCTGAAATAAAATAAAAACAAATTTTACGTATTATACTGAGTTTATTCAAGTAAATTTCAATATTCTCCATTTGAGATTATCGCGTTATATCGTATAGCATCTGGTAAATATTAAGATTCTCAAAGAAATATAAAATCAAGCCAAAAAATCATATTATAATGCTATAAACATGGAAACTCGCCGATAAACGATAAATTCAACTATGTAGCCGTATATCTGTTTGATAAAAAATCTTGAAGAGGGGTTATATTTTCGTAGAGGATGAGCTAGTGGAATAACGTATTCCGTTAAGTTGAAGCAAACATAGGGAGAAGGAAAAAATTGGATATGTGCACGGCGACGATAAGAGCAGTGAATCGCGCATGTTTCTCCTAATAACAAATCTTGTTTCATGCACGTCGTGGAAGGAACGGCTTCGTGACTCTTCTGCGTGGTCAGATATCCCCGCCAGAGATATAATTTATTACGGAGTATACGTATCACTTCATCCGAAGGGATCAAAACGGTGGCTCTCGCAACCACTTTAGCAACATCAGCTGATACGATGGTATTAGCCACGAGAAGACAGCACTTATGCACAGTTATTTCTTAGAAAGATTAACTTTTCCAACGATTCTCTCTCGTCTTACAAGATACTGTATACGTACGTGTATATTCTGTTCAAATTTTATAACACGAGTTAAATATTAATTAGAATACAAATATCCTTTTTCTAAGAATGAATGGATAAGTGAGCGGTATCTGGGTCAAAATTGTGAACCAAATCCTTTCTCTCCTACGAAGCTGAAATAAAAAAAATATTCTTCTTCCGTGTTGTTAGTTTTCTAATTTCTATACTTAACTTGTCATGATAACTTAGATATAATCTAAGGTACAATATTTAGGAAGAGAGTATAGTATTAAGTGATTGGATCTTTATCGTTTGAAAGAATACTATTTTTATTACTATTATTTGTTTGGAACAAATATTTGTCTATTGGATTAGAACTTAGTCGAGCTTTGTTTTAACTTGTAGAATTTAGAATTCCACATTCTTAGGACTTTTATTGTAAAGAGTATAGCATATTATCTAAGAAAAGAAATAGTATATGATTATTATATTCGTTAAATAAAAAAGAGAAAGATATGACAATTCGTTGTCTGATTTTTTCTTTTATTCGTACCGCGTCGCGGAGTTAAATAGGCACACGCATTGTATGCTTAACTCGAGTAAAAGAAATCAATGACGGAAGTCAAGATTGTCGTATATTAATTGCAAGTGCGTGCAGCACGAACGTAGTAGCGTACTTTACAACTACAAATGGCACACTATATCATATCCAAATAAGGAGGAATCGTCGTCCTTCGAGAACTTCTTAACGTGGAGTTTACATATGACGAAACAGGAAATAAGGAAAAAATAGGACGAAGGTAATATCTTAATATTGTGGAAGATCGTGTAAATGACTAGTAATATAAGAAATACGTAAACGAATTAGCTACATTGATGTTTTTATAACAAAGTATCTAATAAAGAATCTAATAAGAGAATAAAGAGAATGTACACTAAAAAATAATTATTCGTTATACGTCGAGTAACCTTAAGAATTGCATTCCTCTTCAGTCTAAATTAATAAAGAAACTGTTTCCGAATTGTATATTTACATTTTCTTCAGAAAGTTATAACACAAAATGAAGAAAAATGATCATAATGGAGAATCTTTCATGAAAAAGCAACATTTCGTACTTTCAATCTAATAAAATTATATTACAAGCGTAAAAAAAAAGTTAACGAATGGAAAGCAGTAATTTAAAATTCTCGTAATACAACTTTTGCAAATCCAATAGTCTAAATGACATCTACAACCCTCTCTATACGTTTCCCTTAGTGATTCAGCACAACCAATGAACAAATCTCAAATCTCCATCATCGCTGGAATTACTTTACTGTAATAGCAAGTGTTATGCTGCAAATTGACACTGATAGATAAAAAAATGAATACCTCTGGACCACACACAGTTTTAGACATATTATTATCATTTCAGCTGTGTAATTCAATCATTTTCTCTATCTTTTTTTGGAACTCTTTCGCGTATCGAGCATCAGATAACTTTTTTCTGAAATTCGAGTAAAAAGATATCCTTCCCTTGACAGCCTTCTCAAAATGTTTACGGTACAAAATAAAACGCTTTATTTAATTACAAACTTCCGAATTCCATTTCTTTAAAGTTAGAATTTCACTTTCTTTGAATGTAAAAACACCTGTCCCTTGTACGTTTCATTAACAATTCTTAAATTTATCATAGGAATTTTCTTTTCTTACACGAAAACGCGAAAGGAGTATACAATCTTTTCAACCCTTACTTTGCTATATAAAGAAGCTCAAAGAACGCAACTACTTCAAAATGTCCGCAAAACCTAAATGTAATTAACATTTTGAACGACAATTGCTAGATTTCAATGCGATACTTATCAAGTGTTGTACGGTTCTACGTACTCAATCTCAAAATTAAAACTCAAATCCTCTGTTTTCCTACGCGTAAAGGCAATTTCTCGTTTTCTACACTTTTTCAAATTTAGATACCACAAAATAAAATCGTCCAATCGAAATAAATATACGTGCGACGTAAATTAATTGGGCAAACGATTAAAAATCGAAAATACTGAAATATCAATAACGATCAAACGATTCACATCCGTTAACATCGATCAAACGGTTCAGAAGGATTCGCGTCGATTAAGATCGGTGAAACGGTACTGTAGTAACAAAACGAAAGTCACTCGGCGTTAAGACGCTAATTTAATTTGAACCGAGATCCGGCCGACATGCCGCGAACAGCTTTCGATTAAATTAAGGACCATCTGTAACACCGGATCCCTTCGATCAATCCCACGAAGACGGACTGTTTACAGAGTATATACCTGGAAGGACGAATGCGTGTCACGATTTCTATCGTGATGGACCACCAAATAAAACGCGATGAAGCGGCGGCTGATCCGCGGCGTTTGTATAGCGAATCATTTGAAAAACCACCGTGACGATGGCCTTCCACACACGAGACACGAAACCGCATCAGAGACGCGTGACGATGAGAAGAGCCGAGAAAACGAATAGTGGAAGATAGACGTAGAGAGAGAAAAAGAGGCGAAGAGAGAAAAAAGAAGGAAGAAAAAGGACAGGCCAAGTGAGACGATGGTGATGATGAAGATCGGCGACCGACGGAGAAAATGAACCACAAACCATCGGGTCTGCACCTCACCCCTTCTTAAATCGTGTGCACACACAATCACCTCTCGCGGCGGACTCGGGGTGTCGAGCGAGCTGGCCAACTCCTATATTATTATCTGCTTCTAATGCCAGCGGCATTGTGTCAGCGGGAGACAGTGGCGCGGATGAAAGGAGACTTGTCTGTGAAAAAACGGCAAAAACGTAGCATCGAACCGACAGAAAACATGGAAACGCGCACGACGACCTCTCAACGTCCTTTTCAACGGTACAACTCTCTTCTCTTCTATTCAACGATTCGATCTATCTCTGCTCGCCTTCTACCCTCTACCCTTCTGTCGCTTCGTCACCGTTTTTCTCTCTACACGTCACTGTCATCCTTGCTTTTATACTAACACGCCATTCTGCTCTAATTTGTACATCGGCAAGAGCCTGAAAAGGGCAGTTGTTCAAGTTGCAGTTTGATAAAAATTTGGATAACCAGGTTCGTTGCTAACATCTGCGTTTATGTTAGTGGTTAGAGATAAAAAGGAATGTCGTAAGAGAAAATTAGATAGTACGCGTAGAATAAAATGTACTTTGAGATTAATTTTAGGTGATGCTGGGCGAGCACATCTTCCTTTAAGTTGCAGGATCGCATGCTCCGCGTGTCTTGTCTTTATCTTATTGTCATAATTTATACATACGTCATAACAAACATTCGAATCCTTCGTCGCGTTCTAGATACTTTTTTTCGTTTATTAAACGGCAGATTATTTGGAATATCTGACATATTTTTTCACGTCGTATGCACTCTATAATTAGCTTCGTTATAACATCATATATGTGTAAGAAAGATAGATAGAAGATGTGTAAAGATCGACACCTAAGTATAAAGAAAGATGATATACTTGTTCAAGCATCCGTTTAGGGAAAAAAGGAATTATTTCGTTTTACTTGCAAGGACTGCCTAATCCAAGGACATGATTTTCGCATCATTCAGAAAAGTTCTAATTTTCCAACTGAAAGGAAGCGTGGCGAATTTTTGTTAATTTTTCTATGTTGAGAATCTTCAGAACGTAAAAGAAGATAAATGATTTAAAATTAGTTAAATGAAAAACACAATTTGCTAACTGAATAACATACGTAATTAGATGTTTCATAATTTTTAAAAAATCAAAATGAATCTATCGTCTACAATGAGGCGTTTTCTATTAAATATATTCAACGCAACATACAGATTTCTATTTCTATATACATAATAAATTATTCGACATTAGATAGTACGAATTAAAAGTTTTCCCACATGCGAAACGGGAATTCTAAGGAGAAACTCTGACTACAAAATTGATTGTGGAAATGAGACTTCCTTGCTTCGTGCAATTCAATTTCGATTACATTTAAGTATCTTGAAATGATCAATAACGAAGCATCAATCTCAATCCGAAAGACAGTCCGAAGAAAAGGTACGGTCAGCGCTTCTTGATTGCTCATGCTAGTATACAAATCAGCACGACAATGCGTACTACACTTACGAGAAATATTATTCTACATAGTTGAATGAAATGTTATTAACATCGCTGTGTGTAATGAAGACATACTAATGTCGCGCGAACACGTCGATAATCAATATCGACAATTTCGTTGCAATTTCTATTAGTTTCCTTATTATTTCCGCGACGTGAACGAATAAACCTACGTACGTTATGTTAATCACGCACTTCGCCGTCTTTTCTTTTTTCTGCCGAGCGTTTGATGGCTCCGGTCGAAAAGATACCACGAACGTGCTACTTAAATTACATAATAACGCGTATATGATTTTATTTATAATTGCAAGGAATGCGAAACGCGACGAGTCACGTCGAAATAAGTCGCGAAGATAGAATAAAATTTGTTCGTACAATGTCTTCTTTTCGGCAAAATGAAATTTGAAAGTTTATTTACAAAGTATATGTGAATTTAACTAATCATCGACGGAATAAACGCGAACGATCAACGGTCGGCCAGTCTGTTTGTGAAAATAAGCGAAAAGTGTAATCGTTTAAAACTTGATCTTGGAGAGAATGGAATTTGAACGTGTTCAGCGAAGAACTAGATAGGAGATTCCATCTACCAAATTGATCGAGCAATTTTCAAGCATTGTGAGCGGTTCGAAAAACGCTATTTTCGGTAAAACGACCATATAACCGTGAAAATGTAGGATATCGTCGACTACGTTGTTACACACAATTTTTATGTGAAATTGTTTGAAGATAACTATTGTAGCTTTGAATGAAAATATTTTTGGAAAATCGATTTCTTTTATTTTACTCGTTGCTATAACACGCATACTGCCACACATTAAGCTGCCAAACACGTGGATTTCGCTCGGAGCGAACAGGTTTAAACAGAAATTTTAACTCATTAATAGCTTTGTACGCACAGCCTCGTTAAGCTGGATAAATATAAGAGAAGAAACAATAAGATGTCAACTTTGGCCTTCCTTTTGTGTAACATCCGACTAAAGTAGCTACTTGCAACTAACAAACTCGTTAGTACGTTGCCATGTTCTTTGCGGTGTCTTTTTACAAAGCAATTGGTATAGCAGGTTATCAAAAGGAAATTATACGGCATATGAAGAGAATTTTTTCTTTTGCAACTCGTACCATGCACGGAGAGAATGCAATGCTGTTTGTCTACCATATTCTCGACCTGTCTACTGTTGAATCGACACGCTGTATATCCACGTTCTTGCAAGTACTTCGAAAGAAACTTCGAAGGAAACTGAAACTGACTGACTTCGGATAAAACGTCGTAAGAAAACTCTTACTTTGCTTCGAATGCGACTTAATCGAATGGAATTAAATGACATACATACGTATAAGTAAGTATGTACGATACTGTAAATCCGTGCTGTTTTACCCTATGCTACTCTCTTCCGTGAAATGAACAAAATTTTGATGGAATCACGTTATGTTAGTGTTTATGGGATATCGAATATGATTTCTCATTAATTTGCAACAAATTAATTCGCAATAAAAAAAACACAAGTTCGGCATATTTTGGCAATATTTAGCTTCATCCGTATTGTATCTATTTTGCGTTTGATGCATTCGATTTTGATACTTTGATATATACGTTGCACGATGTAATGCAAATCCGAGAAGATCGGATTAAACTCAGTTAAAACCAGGCCACGCACTTAGCAATATACGTGCAGATAGATTATTGAACAATTTATTTGTCCGTATGTTTAAATGGTCGTAATTTTTGTCTTCGCCTCTTCGTGTGTCGAATCTACTTCAAATGCGAATTCGCTTCTGACATATTCGACGTGTCTCAAAAACAATTCCAATATTCCGTATTATCTATAACTGTATGATGTAATGGAAATCCAGGAAGAGCGGATCAAGCGATCCTGAAAAGCTCAACTAGAACGATGCAATTAACAACATACACGCAGGTAGGCTTCGTATGATGGAGCGTATTTACGATGCATATATTCATCGTACAGCGAGGAGAGTGCGTTGGAAGGGTGGTAGAATCCGCAACGAGAACGGAAGACAAGAGGACGCATCGAGGCCGACAAAACGAAATGTTTGGCCGGGAAAGAAGAAGCCGGCGGGTATAATGGATATCTTTATTATCGGATGGAGAAGGCAAAGCCGATGGCAGTCAGTCCAAAGTGGTCGTAGTATCGTCCCAACGACGACGTTCCGCTATGGCAGGCCAACAGAACTTCTGTCCAATTGGTCTACCCTCCCTCCCCGACATAAATATTGATGAAAACGATACATTTATACGCGAACGACAAGTCCGTCCGCGGAGAAAAAGCCGAGAGATTTATTGGGACGCGGCCTCGCGACGACAGCCATTTCTGCGCCGATCATACATCAAGCAGAGCCTCCAGGCCAATCTCCGATGGCGGAGAAGCCGATGCTCATGCGATTCCTGTTTCTAGACCGAACCACGTACGATTCGTTAGAGAGTGTCGTTTCGGGCAGATTTTTTAAATGCCCCCGCCAGACCAGATTCGATCGTTCATCGCTCTAACTTTCCTTTCTTCGGCATCGAGCTTTGTCCAACGATCCCCGCTCCTACGAGCTTTACTTTTTATCACGCGCTATATAACCCTCTTAACGGACTAATGTCCTGTTAAAAAGTTTCAACTTTCGGCCGATTATTAGCCGTGCTGTTTGTATTCAGCTTGAGAAGAAACAAACGAATTCCTTTGGTCAGCATTGTAAAGAAGTATACCGATGAGACGGTGAACCGAAAAGACGTTAACATTATACTAGTGTTGTTCTTAATATAGAATCTATAACGACAACTAATTTTAGCTTTATGTATTGTTAATCGCTAAGTAAATAGTCATTTAATTTAACTCTACTGCGTTTTCTCAGTCATTTTTTTATTGTATCGTATTTTTCTAAAATTAAAAGATATCCCAAGCTTAAGAAAAATATAATGCCCTGTAGCATTAAGTTTTATGTACTAGATCTAGAACCCTAAAACGTTAAGATACTTTCAGTCTGGAATACCGCTAATTTTTTTGCGTCTTAACGTTAAAACCAACGACAAGAAGTCAACTCAATAACCAAAAATTAATAGAAAATTAGTAAAAAGATTGTTGAAACCTCTGAAAATATTTGTATATCGGTGAAAAAACTCGTTTCTAAATCTCTTGCCTATTTGTCACGTTATTACCATGTATAAATTTCCAATTAACAAATAAATAACTATACTATCGATTGTTGTAAATAAAACGAAAAAGAACTACCAAATACAATCCGTAAAATATTGTGTAAACGTTTGATTACGATTAGTTATATCGTGTTATATATCTTCTAATTAAAAGGATATTCGATTAAGCTGATGCAATGATTATAAAAAAAAAAGACAAAACAAGTTGCCGATTGTGTTTAAAAACGCTCCTTTTCCTTCACTTGCGAGCATGTTTTGTAAGCATCATTAGAACCGGTTCCCTCGAACACGTGGCGTCGAATGAAACGTGCCAGGGAATTATTTAAGGCCTTAGTCTTGCTAATTTAATAGCAAGGAGTACCGCAAAAAGAATATTTAGAAAGGAAGAACGGTGCGAACAGGATCGACCACTACACGCGTTAAATTTGATTTACGCACATCGATGATGTATCAGTTTCGTATCACGACTGATAATCGTCAAGGATGATTAAAATCTCTATATTTTAATATATCATTTTACAACTACGTATATCGTGTCTCCGTCGTGTTTGGATACTCAAATTTTTTTAACAAGCAAACACGTTTGTGATTTTGCTTTATTAATAATTTCAAAAAATTTTGTAATTTCCCTTCAGAGATCTCTTTCGATATTTATATCGTAACAACGTATAGTTTTTATCAGATGTAGCATTAATATATATAATTTACAATACTAACGCCATTATACACATGCACACACACACACGTGCGCGCACACGTATATTATAGATAAAATTTTAAACTACTGACGCGCCATCTCTCGTAAATATATCATTGATACCGATTACGATGCAACCGATCACCTCACCGAGAATGTTTTCTTACGTCGGGATCCCTGAACAAGCAAGGGACCAGCCCCCTTTATTGGATTTAGTCCCCTAATGATTTTGTCAAGCCAAGATGAAAAGAACCTGCCAACATTCCGCCGTGACTCGTTCTGCATTCGAATTTGGCGCTGTAACCACGCTTGGTTAACCGGCAGGGATCCCCTCGTAAATTACGCTTCACGGATCGTAACCCATCACCTAACGCAATTATCCGCGAGAAATAGTTGACAGGGGAATAATTTTCTTAATGTCATTTAATTTCAATCTTGTATCACAATTTTTTATTCACCACTACTCTTATGAATTACTTCTTATGATTTACAATTAATCATGCCACTTTTAACCTGTTAACAAGGGAGATCGAGGCTTCCGTGATTAAGGGGAATTGTATGGTATTCACATTTGTAAAAATTAAAATTAATTTATCGATTGAATTTATCGATTGGAATTAATTTATATTTAATACCTTTTCCACGACTATTTAATCTTGTTACTTATATTAATTCTATCAACCCTATGATTATAGAAGTTGCTGGTTAAGAAATGACCTGGTTAATAGGTTATGAGCTGTCATCTTTTCTACCTAAAAGTAGCTAAAAGTACCTAAAAGATCAGAAAATATGCACATCTTTAATAAATTCTTTGAAAATAAATATTTTTCTCTAGATCGTACAAAATAATTTTTTGTAAATTTTGACAATCATTTGCAAAATTTTTACTCTGTAAGTCATATCTTAAAAGATAAACCTACTCTCTAAGAATAGCTGTACTTAGGCTCAATTTGAAGCTAAACGAAGTAACTATGTTTATTTCAAAAGTAAGAGACACAATTTTTTTATTATTAAGAAAAAGTAGATAAATATTAATCAAGACATAAAGGTTCAATTATTTCCTCAAATGCCGCACGTTATCGTATAGTATATAGAGTATCGAACATTGGATCTCTCGCTATTACGCGAAACTAATAAATCTTTCTCGCGGTAGATACATACGTATCGTTCCTTTCTTATACAGCTACGTTCCCTCGTTCCAGGAACGGAACCCTCGATCATACACCATTAATTATCAACACAATGCATGAGGATTAGGTTTTTCTGAAGCGTGGACCGCCGAAAACGAACGTGCTCCAGGCGCATCTCCGCACGTCACCGGACGTCAACTTTAAATGGAAATGTCTTAATTATCAGAGCACGTAGCGACCAACAAAAACATTATCCGCTTCTGAATCGTCCCACCGCGACGCTATATGTATGTCCGCGATGGTAAAGTATGATTCTCATATAAAGAGAGGATGTTCGAATATTGGTGACATTTATTGATAGAGCTGAACGAGCATTGGCAACAATACGCAACAATAGATGAAAGATTGAACGAAAAATTCTCGATCAGCGACGATTTAGTCTAGCGATTTTCAACCTTTCTTAATTAAACCTAACCTAACTAAATTACTAACTAAACTAATTATTGCAATTGTGCAGTAGCATCTCCAGAAAATATATTATAAATTATATTTGGTTCAAGACATCCACATTAGACAGTTAGTGTTTTGATTGTTGTTATTTCTTTATTTGACGAGCTAAGAGAAAAGACGATCAATGGTCCTAACTAAATATGTGCTTAGTTAGGTATTGCGTGTCTTAAAAATTCTCTCCTGTGGTCCTCTCGCGGCACACTGGTTGAAAATCGTTGATCTAACCCAAACTTAATCCTAATTGGTTAATAAAGTATGTGTTTTCATGCAAATTGATATTTTTAAGAATATTATTTAAAAAGTGAAAACTCAATAGAAAATTACTTTATTCGCCAAATATTATGCAAAGCACTATGGTTTAAGCATTTTATATATTTTTTCATATATTTCATATATGTGTTCTGTGCAATTTTGCACCTTCAAATTTCCAATAAATCTATAGAAATCCGCAGTCTACTTATTAATATTAAATAAAGAAACAGACTCTGGGGCATAATCATATTTTACTCAAATAAGAAATATTAATAGCTGTTTTCACGTAATTGTATTTCACGATGTAGAAACGGATATGTACATAGATGCGAGAAAGAAACAAGTGATAATGAAACAAGGATAAATGTACAGCAAATATACGCGTGAAAAAGACAAATTCCAATGAACTAAGATTTTGTATAAAATTTATAAACGCGAAAGAAACTAATGAATTATAAGTATAAAGAATAGCAATCTTCGTATTTTGGGGATTAATGAACTCTAACATAAATTTTAAAAATAACCTCTTTCAACTTCAATAGTAATTTTCAATTTCGTTTTTTCATAAATTTCATTAGGGAATCTCTATCCCCCAATTCCAATGTTCGTATAAAATATATTAACAATAGAAGCAATGTATAAAATATTTAAATATCGTTAAGCCGAATATACGTATGCAATATTAATTAAAACTATAAAATATTAATTCTTCTAGAATATTAATAGATGTTCATAGATATAAAATTCTACAATACTTATACGTAGATTGCGGATCTTTGTGCATTTATGCAGAATTTGAAGATGCAAAATTGCACAGAATGTATGTAATATACAAGAATATATGATATACATATATATAGTAGTATAGTATAAGTAGTATAATAGTAGTAGTAGTAGTAGTAGTAGTAGTAGTAATAGTAGTAGTAGAATACCCATTATAATTTTTAGTACATAAATTGAATCTTTATGTAACTTCCATTTCTTTGTGTTCATAAAGATATAAATTCGCATAGAAATCCACAATCTGCTTATAACATATAAAATGGACATAACAAAAGTATTTACTCACGAATCATTCTGACGACAAAACTGATGACTACATAGCCTTAACAATATATAAAATATCATTTCTCGCAAACTTAAATTCGACGAAAACGCTTAAACTCGTTAATGTCTTCGCGGAAAACAATCGACAATTGCGAATATTCACGAAATTGAATTACGCAATTGAATTACACGATTGAATTATAATATCGAATATAGTAATGTCATATTTTCGACCAAACGCGCGAAACTAAAATAACTGATCTGCGCATACGCACTCTATTTCGATATCTTTCCTTTTTTAAATCATTTTTAGTGATTGGTCAATTCATTTCAATACTTATACAATCTATACGGAAAACATTGGCTGCTTTTTCAGAACGACAAGAATTAGCCAATGGTTGTTTCTACTTTTTGCGCAAGTGCAGCTAGCGCAGTCAATGCGAATAAACCTAATGTCGACCGACGTGGATAGACGAACAGCAAGTAGCACGACGTGCAAATTAATTCCGTGCAGAGTTAAACAGTCAAATTTATGGCTACTGATCTGTTCTATCGACTATATCGCATTAACATGTGACACAGAGGAAAATGATAACGGTTGAAAGTCTGCGACCTGCAGCAAAAATGAATATGTTCTAAACGCTTGCAGCATCATCTTTGAATCAGCTGTCATAAGCAGACGATGCACAGGTAAAGTTTATAGTTTGATACTTCATTTCCTAATTTTAATATTCTTTATCAATGAAAATACAATTTTTAATTATTCTTATAGAAATTTTAACATAAATGCTGTGTACCTCGATTCGATATCTTTTAAATAACTATTTTAAGTATTCTGAACATTATAAATTTCTCACATTATATACGATTTATATATCTTATCTACATATCAATGTAATTTTTTAATTTATTACAGATAAATTCGTTTTTAGTCTAGTTTATTTGTTTCTTAAATATTTCAGTATCTGATGCCATTTATTGGATTGTAAGGTCATGGAATTGACTGAAACTAGTGTACAGATAAGAGATTGTTCCATTGACTTTATTCCAGTTTACATTAAACAAGAGAATGATGAACATGAGACGGATTTTAATGATATTGAAATAATTAATGCAGCTCAAAATTTTTGTTCTATTGAAATTAAAGAAAGCAAAGGATGTGGTACAATTAATAACAATGAAGAATCAAATGTAAACAACAAAAGCAGTACACGAAATACAAATAATTTAAATAATCCAAACTCAGCATTAAATATTACACAACAAAATGAAACCTGTAATATCAATGGTATTTTAAATAGTTCAGTGTATTTGCAAAATTTGGATTATGAAAATATAAATATAGAAATACAAAAACCAACGAATCAAATAGCTGAAGTTTTTATTAATCAAAATGAACAAATACAAACAAGCAATTATAATGTTTCAACAGTTACAATACCAAGTGAACTATTAGGACTAAATGTTAATATAAAAAAGGAAAATGAATTAGATCAAGAAACAGTTTATACTACAGAATGGTTGTGCAATGTAAATAATGAAACTGATCTTCGATTAAAAGTTTCAAAAAATACCAAGGATAGGATTCAAGAAGTTCCTACTGATATTGACGATACAATAACATTATTGAACAAACACAAGGATCAAACATTAGAGAATGTTAATAATATAAGAACCAAGGAAAGTAAACCTGAAAGACCTAAAAGACAATTGAAAATAAGATCAAACTCGTTACAAGATTATAAAGAAAAGTTACGAAGAAAAGCAGAGTGCATGAGAGAGAAAAGGAAAAAATTATATGAACAAGAAAGTGAAGAACAGCGGCAACAGAGATTAGCAAAGGAGGCAGCAAAAAGACGAGAAATGAGAATGTATTATGAAACACCAGAGCAAAGAAGAAAAAGATTAGATGCAGAAGCTGCAAGGAAAAGAGAATACAGAATGTACAATGAAACACCTGAAGACAGAAGAAAAAGGTTAGATCGTGAAGCAGAAAGAAGAAGAATGAAAAGGCTTTCGCTATACGCTAGTGAAACTCCTGAACAAAGAAGAGAGAGGCTAAATAGAGAATCAGCGAAGAGAAGAGAGGCTCGACTTAACCAATATGCTAAAGAAACACAAGAAGAAAGAAAGGAAAGATTAAAGAGAGATGCTTTAAGAGTTAGAGAAATGAGATTTACTAGATCTGCTATTGAAACAGAAGAGGAGCGCAAACAAAGGTTAGTAAAAGATGCTCTTCGAAAAAGGGAGGTAAGAATGCATGGACGTCATTCGGTGAATAATAATTTCACTGAGCTTCAAACGGTTCGCAATTTTGAAGAATTAAACAATGTGCAGATAAAGGAGAATCCTGATAATAAATTGGGAGGTCATTACTTGAGTAACTGGATGATGTGGTTCCAAAATTCATTAGTCCAACCTGTTCATGTTGAAGAACAAATCATCAAATCTCAATCAGAAAATAATGGATAGAAAATTTGTATAATAAATTTTTAGTACTGTACATATTCTCTTTAAACATCTATACATGAAACATAAATCTCAATCATGTAAGATGATTTGTATATATTATTTATACAATATTTATGCTTGAAATATAATAGCAAAATATAACATATTCTATGGCTGCATCGACATAATATTTAGAATATACAACATATATAAATAATGGTTCTTATATACTGTACAATTTTATTTTTAATATTTATATACTTTACAATCAAGTACGATTATGTTATCATAATATCATATATCATTGTTAAGAATGTAAAAACTTGTTATTTACTATATTTATTAATGTAAGATAAAATTCAATGACTAATGAATACTATAAACATTTGAAATGTTTCAATATCATTAAACTTTGTATCGTAAAAATGACAAAGTATATTCAAAAGTTTTACTATTTCAAAAGATGTACAAAATATGATAAAATTATTGCATTGTTATTCTATTATTTAATATAAGTAACAAAAAAGAATTTATTAATGTATTAAAATTGTAAAGAATTAGAATGATACATTTGTGTGAGATAAAAGAAATACATACTTCTTAACAGTGCCTTTTTGTTCACTGTTCTATAAAAGCAATTTCTAATGTGATTCAAACAATTTATACATATGTATATATCATTTAATTATGAATGAATGGTTCTGATGAAAATATGACTACTTCTTAAACTATACATACATTGTCATGCGACTTTCCTACAAGTTCCTTTATATGGAATAAAATAAGATAATATCGTTATCATAAAATTTTGTTTCATTAATAATCTTATTTTCCTTTTCTACTCTTCTTCTCTGTCTCTTATGTTTAAAATCTATTATTAATTAATGGGTAGCCCAACCAAATGGCTTCACCCAAATATCTGTCTTATTTATTACTGTATGAAAAAAGTTCTCAGGATAAAGTTACACTATTTCAAGGATCACAAATAACAACAGAAATAGTTTTCCCTCATGATCATCTTATTGCGAGATTTGAAAGCAATCAGTAATTCTTTAGATAAAAACATATATTTATTTTTCGATATTCGAGTATAGAAAGATAAATGCAACGACTTTCATTACCATATCGTTCCCATTATTTAATCTTGAGATATTTGCATCAGAAATAGACACGTGTAATATTTAGTTGTTCAATAGACAGGTGGTAAAATTTAAAAATTCCAATTTCTCAATTGCTAAATAGAATTTATTAATTTTTGCATGCTCAATTTATAACCCACGGAAATAATTAGCATTACTCTTATTGAAATATTCTTCCTATATTCTTAGTTATAAGCAAATTTCAAAAATCGTCCAATCTACGAACAATGATGCGCTATAACCATCTAGCGGAGAAAAAGTGGAACTAATCTCTTTATGATGAAATTAAAAAATCGAGTTTCTCTGTCTATAAGGCAAATCCATGACCTATTTAGAAATTAAATTAATGTTTTAATGCAAAGAAATCATCTTTGTCTAATATTATTCTGACTATCTACATAATTAATTAATTACATGTAATTAATGTAAAGTGCTCTATTTGGACACATTTTTTGCATCATGACACCATCTACCAACGAGTTAGTAATATTAACAAGACGTACATTTTTCAACTGGCAGATAGACCACGTGGTTTACGATCCTTGACTGTACGTAATATCATAAACGCCGTGGTGTCTATGCTGACTACATGAATTTACAACCTATGTTATAAACTGAATATTTTTAGAACAATCAAGATTAAATTGATATTTTAAAAAATAAGTTTGGATTATTCGATAAGCATTTTAATATAATATCATTGAATTTTCATCATAAAATTTTTTAAAATAAATACTGTGCATCTACTATATAAAAAATAGATAAGAGAGTAAGTGAATAAATGTTGACATTTCTTCATAGTTAAATAAATAAAATTAATGTATATTTGATATATAAATAAAAAATGGGTTTAACAAAACAATATTTGAGATATGTACCAAGTGGGAATTTAAATATAATTATTAGTTCTTCCTGTAATGTTGTTTTTGTAACATTGCAAGAACAAGAAGGTAGATTTGTAGCAGTTGGAGCATGCGAACATGTTTTTATATGGGATTTACGCCTTGGAGAAAAGGTAGATTGTAAATCATTTTTAATTTATATTCTTACAATAGATCATATTATAATTATTGAAGTTTCTGATATTTCAGGTTCAGGTATTATCAGGTGAAAAAATAAATGTAACATACTTAACTGCATCTCCTAATAAGCAACATATAGCAGTTGGTTATGCAGATGGTACTATAAAAACATTTGACTTAAAAACAGGAGAAAATACAAGTATATTTGTTGGTCATAGATCTGAAATTACAACTTTAATATATGATAGAGGAGGACATAGATTAGCATCAGGTTCAAAGGTAAAATAATTTAATAGAAAAACCAGAGCATAAAAGTGCATGAAATAATTTTCAATTACATGTTTTCAGGATACAGATATTATTCTTTGGGATATTGTAGCTGAGACTGGTATATGTAGATTAACTGGACATAAAGGTGTAATAACAAATTTAGCATTCATGAAAGATCACAATATTATTATTAGTAGTAGTAAAGATACATTTGTGAAATTTTGGGATTTAGATAATGAACATAATTTTAGAACTCTCGTTGGTCATAGAACAGAAGTAAATATAATTTTAAATATATATATAATGATGGTTAATTTAGTTACATAATATATTGATAACAATACCTCTATCATTTAAGGTTTGGGGTTTAGTTTTAATTAAAGATGATCAATATTTAATAACTGGTTGCAATGATAATGAACTACGTATATGGCAAATATCTTTCATTGAAGGTGAAGCTGTAGACTTTGATGTTAATTTACATGACTTAACTCTCACCGATGATGCTGAAATCAGCGATGTGGTATATTCCCTTTTGATTTAATAAATATTTATATTTAGAATATATTTATTATATTAGTATTTAATGAAAATATATTGTATTAGAAACATCCTTTAAAATGTGAAAAAATTGGAAGTATACTAAGAAGTGGTCATGGAAGAGTTGTGTCTCTCAATGTTGATGCTACTCATACAGTTGTTGGATGTCATGGTTTAGACAATACCGTAGAATTATTTCGACTATTACCTGACACTAAAGTAAAAGATAATGTTCTTAAACGATTACGAAAAGAAAAGAAGAAAGCAGAAAAGTATGCAAAAACATTTTTATAGTATATTTGTAAAAACAAATGTTTTTTAAATGTACAAATATCTTTTTATGTGACATTTTTATTTTTTTAATAGAAGTGAAGAAAGTGCAGAAACAAATTTCTCAGGAACACCAACTATAAAAGATGAACTCATACGTCTACCTTCTATCAAAGTATCTGCTAAAGCTAAAGGATTAAGTATAGTTATGGGTAGAAGCGGTGAACTTAGAGTAAGTTACTATAAAAATCATCTTCTAAAATAATTAAAAGTACTATTCAATCAATTTTTATATGTCATTATTTTAGGTATGTGTAGGATTAAATAATAATTCCATTGAATTATATTCTTTATTCACACAAGAAAAAAATGCTGAAGTAAAACATTTAAGATCAATAACAAATCATGGCCATCGCTCAGAGGTCCGTGCTGTTTGTTTTAGTTCCGATAATTTAGCTTTTGCAACAGCAGCTGGTGATTCTGTGAAATTATGGAATAGGTATGGAAATAAAATTGACATAAACTTGTAAAATGATTTAGCAATTTCATAATAATTTTTATGATTCTAGACCAACTCTGGCATGTTTAAGAACTGTACAATGTAATTATGCTTTAACAGCAACATTTGTACCAGGAGACAGACATTTAATTGTAGGTTTAAAAGATGGTAAAATGCTAATTATTGATATTGCTTCGGGCGACATTTTAGAGGAAATTCCTGCACATTCTAAAGAACTTTGGAGTGTTACATTATTTCCTGATAAGGTAACTTAATAATATTCTTCATTATTTATAGTAATTTCATGATTATCTTATGTATGTTTATAGAAAGGAGTAGCTAGTGGTGGCGGAGATCAGACAGTAAAATTTTGGAATTTTGAACTTATTCAAGATCCTGATAGAGAAATAAAAGCGAAAGTTTTATCTGTTTTGCACTCAAAAACTTTAAAATTGGAAGATAGTGTATTATGTGTAAGAATAAGTCCCAACAGCAGATTTGTTGCAGTCGCATTACTTGATTCTACTGTAAAAGTCTTTTTCCTTGATACATTTAAGGTAATTACGCGAAAATATGCATATAATTTCTATAGTATTAAACAATGTGCGATATATCTAAAAACTTTGATCTCATTTTAGTTTTTCATTTCCCTCTATGGGCATAAATTACCAGTTTTGTGTATGGATATATCAAGTGATTCAACACTTATTGCTACTGGTTCTGCTGACCGAAATATAAAAATTTGGGGTTTAGATTTTGGAGATTGCCATAAATCGATATTCGCTCATGATGACTCTGTATCAGGACTTTCATTCGTACCTAATACACATTATATTTTTACTTGTGGGAAGGATGGGAAAGTTAAACAATGGGATGCTGACAATTTTCAAAAAATTGTGACATTACAAGTAACAAATCTTTTTTTAAAATATTTAGAAACTGTATGCTAACAATTACAACATTACAAATTTTTTGCTTAGGGACATGCAGGTACAGCATGGAACTGTGCTGTTTCACCAAATGGACTTTATGTTATTTCTTGTGGATCTGATAGAGTAGTTAGACTATATGAACGGACTTCAGAACCTTTAGTTCTCCAAGATGAAGAAGAAGAAGAACGAGAACGTCAAGAAAATGAGTTAGCTACTGGAGAAACTACTCTTGTCCTAGGACAAAAACAACAATCATTACCTTCAAGAAAAACAGTATCCAGTGAAAAAGGGGTAAATATCAATAAATAAATCGAACATAAAAATTAATTCATTTAGGGCATCATGTATGATTCAATTTATATGTTTAGGCTGAATTGATATTAGAATGTCTAAATGTATCTAAAAAATACAATGAACAATTATCGCAAGCAACAGCAAATAAACCACCTGCTATTCCTTTACAAATGCAGGCTTATAATTGTACAAATACAGAAGATTATTTATTAGAAATAATTAAACGAATTAGAGGAAGGTAAGAAATATACAATGTGTATATATGTGTATATATGTAGCATAAACATGATAAAAATAAAATACACATAATACAATAATTTTACAGTGATTTAGAAGAGACATTACTATTGTTGCCATACTCAGCTGCTTGTGAAATTCTTAAAATGCTTCCTACATTATTACAATCAGATTATCATACGGAATTAATTACAAGACTAGCGTTATGTTTAGTTCAAGCTCACCATGGTCCAATTATAGCTGCTCAAGAACTTTTACCTATCATAGAAACTGTGAAAACACTTGCAATTAAAAAAGTTTCTGAACTAAGGGTAAGAGCATTTCTATTTTATAAATTTTATTTAAGTAATTATCTAAAGAATATAAATTCAAAATTAATTCCTCTAGGATACAATTGGATTTAACTTATATGGAATGATGCATACGCAACGAGTTATTGAAGAGAAAGAGGGAATACAGCTTTTTAGAGATGCAACCCAAAGTAATAAACGTAAAAATAAAATTAGAAAAAATAAAGAAAAGGCATTAAAAAGAGCAATTATGTCGTTATGAAACTTTTTACATCATTACGATTAAAATATTTTGTAAATATTATTTTAATAAATATTAAAATAATTATATATTTAACTGTATTTATTATCACTACAATATTATTTTTAAGATAATACTTAACTAAAAATAAATTATAAGTTTTACTTTAGGAATAAATAATATAGTACATAACCGAGCAATAAAAATTTTATTAACATACAACATGTTTCATGTTATTATTTAAATAACTTTTGATTCTTTTTCTCCTTATAATCTTTGGTGGTATTTTAACATTTTTATACGTGTATATGTAATTCCTCATTTTGATAATTTTAACGACTCATATATTTTATTACACCTAATTTGCATACATAAGTCTGTCATAAATGATGCTATGTGAGCTTCTTTGTCTTTTTGTTTACCACTTTCAAATACAGTGACTAAAGTCATTCTAGGATCGGTATTATACATGGCATATGTACATATATCCTAAAAGAAAATCAATTTGTATTAAAATATAAAATTTATGAAAAAACGCTTCTATTAACATACTTTTACATTTTTATAATATATAATCTTATCCATAGCAAGAAGTTCCGTATGTCGTTCTTTAATTCGTTTTTGTATATTATCTAAGTGAATTGATGGCTTTTGTACAAATACCTAAAAGATAATATTTTTTTTTTAGAAAACAAAAGTTAGTGAATATTAATACTCCTACAACATATTACATTTATATTTTTGCCAATCGTTTATAATTTATATAGACTCACGCTAGGACAACTAAGAACAACAGGGAATTGCTCAGAAGTATTTGGTTCTCTACGTGGATGTCTGTAACCCAGACCTGCATCTTCTACTCCCCTAGAGTCAAATATTATTAAGATTGCGAGGACATCGTGTTTACGTTGAAAGCTTTGTATTCTAAAATAAAAATGTATATCACTACCCATTCAATAACTTATTAATTGAAATAATTAAAAATGTTTTACTTATGGTAGTAGTCCACATTTTGTTTGCTCATGATACTTCTCATTTCTCCTGGACTAGCCTGCTGACTTAAAGTAGTATGAAAATATAAAGAGCACTTAGCTAATATGCTACTACGTAGTTTCACTAACCATTGATACAATGCTGGTTGTTGATTTGCTTTTAAAAATGAGGCACTGAAACCCAGTTTCCATGACTAAAAATATGTTAATTAATTAAAAATATTTATCTTTTTCCTTCTCTATTTTATCTATATCACTTACCTCTTTACTTTGTAAAGTTCTCTCCCAAGCTGACATTCGTGTCTGTGCACCATACAGAGCCATTAATGTTGATAAAAATCTCCAATGTTGAAGTTCAACTTGTGCCTTTGTTAATTGCACTAATATTTCGCACTCTAAACTAATCAAAGCATGTCTTAATTTCAAGAAGAATAAATTATGACCACAATTTCCAGTTTTTAATTCTAATATTTTATTTTTATTTGTACTTACGTTAAACTTGCTTTAATAGCAGTTAGTGCTAGATGCGAACAAGACAAGGAATGAATTTCTACTATTCCTTCAATGCATTGTAATAATTCCTGATATTTCATAGTCTTGCTATTGATACTCATATTGTACATTTTTTCATAACTGTAATAGAATAATATTATATGAGATATTTAACTACAAATTAAAGTAACAATATACTAACAAATCTATCAGTTGTATTTTCGCAGTAATATATTGACACAGTTGATTAGAAACCTCAGCAACTGTTGCACCAATTGAATTGGTTCCTCTGGTCATTTCCTCTACCCTTTTTAGATCAGATTTCAAAGATTCATATACTGTTCTTAATGAGTTCTAGAAAAACAAGTAATAATAGATATTAATTAAATGTCATTATTATTTATTTTTATATTATATTAAAATAAATATTAACATATTTACATCTTTCCGCAAAAATCCTTTATTTTTAGTATGGAGGAAACCTAGATCTGCATATGAATGTTCTGCTACTGCTATTTGTGGTAAATGCATAAGTAACATTCCCCATGGGCCCATTTGTGTTTGACGACATGATCCACGTTCCTTCTCCTGGAATTAATGATTAAAGATGCATTTCTAAATTATTAGAAGATAGTAATTAGTTCTCAATTTAAAATTTTCTTAAGAATTAAATAAAAAATGTTGTTTATATATCTAAATTTGTAGAATATTATCACAATTTCATTTATGGATTTGTATATTTCATCTTTCATATTCTGCAGTAATGTATGTTACGTTAATCTATGGAAACGTTAACACTAAAGTTCGCAAAAGCTATACATATTATAAATATACATTCAATTATATTAAATCAGCCAGATTTTTATTTTACATTACTAGCAAATTTGTATATACTTTATAGTAATTACTTACAACTAATTCTTTAGCTTTGTCAGTGCACAATTGAGCAACTTGAGCAAAAAACGTATTAAGAAATTCTTCTTCGTGATCCATTTCTTATCTGTTTTTATTATGATCACAACAAAACAGCTTATGTTTATTTTCATTACTCATATTTCTAGAGGTTATGAAATCTTAAAATAGTGTACATTACACTGAACTGTAGTCATTTCAATATGCACTGATTTATGGTTGTGGTGACCTCTGAGTTGCACATGTATTTCTCAAATAATCTGCATTCGCGCCAATTATTTTCAACAAAACATTAAGCCTATGTTTATGTAATATAAATTTCAAAATGCACTTTAAATATTTGTGACAACTAAACAACTATTCTTGTCTTAAATCATATATGTATGTGCATACATTGTTAAACTTAATATCTATTCATTTCTATAGAACTATTCCCTCTTTCTGACTTCATTTGTTGTTCAGCGACATCTATCAGATTAATGTTTTCTAGGTGTATAATTCTAATGTTCAAGTCCTACAAATACATATATGTTTCATGAAATAAATAGTAGTTTGAAAATTGTAACTCAAACTTTTGAAGATTTAGTATGTTCAAATACTAATTCTTATAAAATACATGAGATACATAGTATATTTGTATCAAATATTTTCATTTGATGAGTGATCAATTTTCGAAACATTAAATATTCATCACGAATATTGTGTAAATTTCACAATATAGAATCTGCAACGTGAAACATTAGATAGTATAAGTATCCGTACTTCGCCGTGCGTATGTTCCATGTACTGATAACGTGTTCAACACTAAAAAAGTTGAAGCTCCTAGTATTATTATTATAAATTAAAAATAATGGGCTTTATTCGTTCTCTATCAACAAGCGAGTATTTTATATATATATGTGTAATAAACTGTCTTTTTTTATCTACAGTATTAAGTGAAAGTGAACCTATATATGATAGTAGATTTCAAATGATAATGACGTCTATGGTAAATATTTATAATTCAATTTATCTATATTAAATAATTTGAACTTACACGTATTAATGTTTCTAATAAATACTAGAAACCTGAAGATGCAATGTCACCACAAACCAAGGATAACCTTGGTTTTATACATGCATTTATAGCTTCTTTGTCTGTCATCGTTGTTTCTGAATTAGGCGACAAAACTTTCTTTATCGCTGCTATTATGGCAATGAAACATCCAAGATTGACAGTTTTTATAGGAGCAATTAGTGCACTGGCTTTGATGACTCTCCTTTCAGGTATTGTTATACGTAAAAGTTTGATTAGACAACTTTTTCTATTATCCAATAATATCTAGGATCTATTCTAAATATGAGTGTGGCATTTAAAAATTGTTACAAAAATTTATATAACTAAATATTCCATGTAATGTTATCTATGATATACAATGAAGTTTGCATTCTGTTATCCGATATCTGATTACCTATATAAAAGATACCCAAAACATTTTTACATTTTAGCACATGATTACACAGTATGTTTTGATAATCTTGTTACTTCTCTTATAACTTCAAGTATTATATGGATTTGTAATAAACCTAATTCAATCCTGAACTTAAGTATTTTAATATTATTAATAGGTTTTATCTAGATTACAGATTTCATTCATTTTCCAAGTAAAGAAACAAGAAATTTAAATTCAGAGAGCAAATAGATTTTACAATAAGATTTCTATACTCAATCTACTAATTCTAATATTTTTTACATATTTGATTGAAATGTGGCAGAATACCATAATATAAAAGCTATATATGGTATAACATATTTACTAGAATTGTTTTTGATAGTATATTCAACAGTATTATGGTATTTATAAAATAATCAAAACATTATATGTATATTATATAATGGTTGTTTTTCTTTCTGATCTTTAGTCATTTTTGGATATGCTGCAACCATAATTCCCAGTGTTTATACATATTACATTTCTACTGCGCTTTTTGCTTTATTTGGTTTGAAAATGCTACGGGATGGTTATAAGATGTCTGCAACTGAGGCACAAGAAGAATTAGAAGAAGTGCAATCTGATTTAAGGAAACGAGAAGATGAGGTATCAATATTAAAAATATAAATAGTTATAAGCAATTTTTATTAGATTTTATAGAATAATTGTTTTGAAACTATTCCTTTAACGTTTTTGCAGGAATTAAATAATCTTTAAATATCATCACTTTCAGTATGAAAAGGAAACTGCAAGCACTTTAGTACAAGATCCAGAAACTGGTGTTATAAGAAAAGCAACAAAAATTAGTGCACTGATGCTCCTCTCTAGGATATTCCTTCAAGCATTTACATTAACATTTCTTGCAGAATGGGGTGATCGCTCACAGCTTACAACTATCATACTTGCAGCAAGAGAGGTGACATTTATATTTAATATTTGACTTTATAATATTCATTTTTATAAAATCATGTATAGAACAATGTTGAACCCTAATTATAAAGAAAGAAAAATTTATTATTTCTAGGATGTTTATGGAGTTGTAATAGGTGGAATATTAGGACATTCATTTTGTACAGGATTGGCAGTATTAGGGGGGAGGATGATAGCTCAGAGAATTTCAGTACGAACAGGTAAAGTATACTTTTCTATATTAAAAAATAGATCATTTTTCTACTTGTATAGATTATATATGTATATGTAAATCATTAAATATTAATGATACTGTAATGGAATTTAAAAGGAATAACGAATTGGGACTATTTTTATTATTTATAGTGACCATAATTGGTGGATTGGTATTTCTACTATTTGCTTTAACAGCACTTTTTATCAGACCTACGGAAGATGTATGAAAACAGTATACAGTGTTCATATACCTATATGTCATAAAATATATTTTGCTATGAGATAATGTACATATTTTCCATATTTGTGTACAGATTGTGTGATGAGATAGTAAAAATCATAATATACACTACATTTTTACCTAAAAAGTACTTATGTATATAATTTGTACATTAGGCTTGAAATTATATTGATATAAATAATTACTCACGTGAATAAAATTGTTGTAAGATTAAATGATACGACATATCAAGCACTAAACAACGGTGTATAGTGTAAAAATAATAAGTAGTATTATTATAAGCTATTTTATTGAATACTTTAAGTTAGAATATATACACACTCTACTTTTACTACATAAATTCTTCCAGAAATTCTTGTAGATATATTAAGTTACTATTATTTTATAATTATTATTATTATTATTATTATTATCATTATTTCGCTAATACTATGTTCTTTTATTATGAAAAATTAACGTATTAAATCTACATTCGTATACCGGGATTATAAATATGGAGAAACATGCTTCTTATGTGTAATACGATTAAGTTTTAATTAATTAAATAACAAAGACATGTAATATTTCTTTTATAAATATAGATCAACGATATACATTAATGAGTGGATTTATTTTAAAAGAAATAACGAAATATAAATCGATTCTGTGTAAAATCAGTCTAAAGAGAGCATAATACTAGCTTCTTATAGCTTAATTATCCTTCCCAAATATTGATAAATACGAGTACTATAACATGTTCGCAATTATTTTAAGAGTTGTAACACATAAACTCCTGATAATTAGCATTATAACACATATGTAGTTATTGAGGAAATCAAGACATAAATGCTACAGTTAATGTTGCACTGAATAGCGTAACATTACGTACATTAGGTACGACGATTATTCTTTCTGGTCTATGTACTATTTACTTCATATTGTATTGTGTGTATTATTGGTTCTTAATCCAGTTATTTAAGCACTGCAACGCTGTAAAATAGAATTTATCTGTTCATATAGATAATATACATAATAAAATATATATCATTAATATTTTCTTTATATAAAATTAATTTAAAGACGTGTAAATCAGAAAGAATATTTTTAATCGCTTTAATTCCGAATTCTACTTCATAATTCACGATTGTTATATACAATATACAGGATGTATAAAGAAAATATTTCATTGAGCTCATTGAGAGGAGTCATCAAAAACATCAAAATCAATTTTAGTACAAAATGTAATTTTGTATTTACTAGTATTTCGTAATATCAATGAGTCTCTTAAAAACACATTAAATGTAAATGAAAGAATTAAGAATTTTTGAAAGCCCAGCAAAGAAAAATTTAAAGAAAAACTGTATTGCAACATAAAATTGTAATATTAACAAAGAAACTATTAAAATATTAATATTTACTTTTCACTTCTAAAAATATGTTCAATGTGTTCTTTTATTAATCTATATTCATATTTGTGAATCATAAGCCAATGTATATTTTAAAGTATTTATATTTTGTATTATTTTTATTCATTGTTACGATTTCATTATATTATTTATTACGAATAAGTAACCTCATAAAAGGATACAAAATTACATTTTAGGCCAAAAAATTCTTTCTTTATATATCTTCCTTAAATCTCAAAACCATTTTCACTAAACACTTTGTACATTTTACTTTATATTTTTGAAATACAAGCTAAAATTTTTAATAAATTCTTAAATTATTATTCATATGTAATTCCTTCTTTCTTACTTAGTAAGAATTAATAGGAGTTAATTCATGTTGGACTTGGCTGGTTAGTAGTTCTACATTGTGCTTCAGATGCTCGAAGTTTTTCGAGCCTATGCAATGGATCCATTAGGCTTTTTTCTTCCGAACTAGCGGATTCAGCTATTTCTGAAGCAAATTATTTACGTAAAGTAATAATAAGTAATTTCATTAGTATTTCATATTATAAGTATTTACCTGTTGAGTACTGGTTATTAGTTTGTGTTATAAGATTTTGATTTTTTCGTGCTTGATCAATATCTCTTAATCCTTGTTCTATAAAGTCTTGAAAGAATTGATGAGATTTTACCAAGAAAGGTTGTACATCCGCTTCAGGATATTGAAGTTTAAAATCGTAAAGCTGCATTAAACCCTGTACAAAATAAGTATACTTATTAAGTATAAGTATCAAAACATCAGCTACTAGATAATTGGAATATATTACCTAGTTATCTACTAAAAAATAAGTATATTATTTATCGATATACATACTTCTTTTGTATGTTCTTTAGATCCAATCTTTTTAAATATTTCGGACAACTGTTGATGCGTAAATTTCGACAAATGTTCTTGAGTTTTTCCCGCACCGCTGGATTTTAGAGCACTTTTGGGATTGCTATTAATTTCATCTGGCTTAAATGTCTATTAAACATTATTATCAGAAATTAAAATTTTATGTATTTCATAAGATTCAATATCTCATAATATCTAATTTACTAACCGCAATTAGCCTAATAAGATAATTCTGTAATTCTGATTCATTTGTATTGTTTATTCGTGTTAAGTGACTGAGTATAGTACTGCCTTTTACACGTGTCATGCTATGAAGAATTGTTTTAATTGTACGTAATGGAGTATCAGATTTTCGTTTTTTCCACCATACACTTGGATAATCCTGTGAAATATACATATTTAAAAAGAAGAAAAAAGAATCCTTATTATAGATAGCACACATAAAATGTTTACAACAAAAAAACTGTTACCTTAAGGAACCGATGTACTTCTAAAAGAATAGTGTCATAATCTAAATCTGCAGCCCAATTAGGGATTGTTTTTACTATTTTCCATAAACACTTCATTACTAGTTCCTCATATTTGGATGGAGCAGTAGATTCAGCACATCCATGAAGTAATTTTATTAAAACACTTCGCATTAAAAAAATGAATGAATTAGTTATATTCAATACTTTAATGAGGATATTTTAAATATATGTATAATAACTGTCATCAATGCTATTATCAATGCTAACATACATTGCTAAATAAAATTTTTAAGATTATTACCATATGATAGTAGTATGATTTGAGTTGTCTATTATTTTACAAACAATATTGTTAATAACGCGATAATATGCTTCTGCCTGATGTAAATGATTTAGTTTGTTCTCTGCTAATAAGCTGATCATTTGATCCACAAGTTCTTTTAGATGTATTAACGGAACGTTCTTTCCAAGAATCCCAGTATCGTAAAACTGTAGATAGTTCCACAATAAATACAATGTATATCGTTACTATCTTATATGTATTATATAATTAATTCTTACCGCTAATAAAACCATAAATGTATTTCTAAAACCTTTAGATATATCTGCACCTCCTTGTTGTAAAGGATAAGTTTGCAAAAGTTTTAATTGCATATTTATCGAACCAATAAATTTATCTTCCTTAGATTGTAAACTCAAAATTTGATGAGATTTTATCAGCTACAAAATAATTAAAAATTACAAATATGATATGTATAACTTAATACACAAACATGTATATTCTAAATACGGACATTATCGATGCTGTTCATTGATTGTATTGCAACAGCCAAATCTAAACTAGCCATTGCAAGAATTTTACGTTCAAGACTTTCCTCTTTGCTAGTATTACCAGTGCCCAGTTGCTGCTGCGTCATTGATGCAGATTTTGATACTAATAATTTTGGAGGGGACATAGGAATAACTCTACAAAAATTTTTTTAATTAAAATCAAACATTTCAAATAAGTCACTTTGATAGCTTGTATATTACATCTAACTTTATACAAAAACATGAAACAAACAGAATTACTAATTATGCTCTCTATTACTGATAATTAGAAAATGTAACAAGAGATGATAATAATTACTTACGGTACTTTATGTATATTCATTGTGTTTGTTGGGGGATTCTCATTTAAATCTGTTAAATCAATTTCTACCAGAACAGGATTACTATACTTTACAGGTGCATTTAATTCAATTCTTTGTAAAAAGTCCATATCAAGTCCAAATGGACCTGAAACTTTTGGTTGTGCCGAAGTTGGAGAATTTCTAAAAATTAAAATTATGTAAAAATTGTGTAAAATTATATTAATACTACATTTACTGTATTTATTATTACAGTATTTACTACATATAAATCTAATCTATATAGGACATTACTCTTAGATTGTCTTATCACCTTAACAACATTGAACCAGTTTCAAACCACAAAATTTATTCTAATGTATATTATCTTTTATAAAATTGATATGATCATTATGATCAAGAATATGTATATGCAATAGTGATCTCAAATAAACTTATACTACTACGCTGAAAACAACTAAACATGCGATTGCTTGCTATTTCCCATATACCCGCCACCATACATATACAGCATACTAAAAACAAATCACAAGAAGCACAAACGTTTTAATATCATCTTCATCATGATTTGGAGATGAAATGTTTGAAAGAGGTTCATTAGTTTCATAAGAGTCTGTTGGTACATTTGTAGTCTCTGTTACATGTGGCCTGGAAATATTAAAAGCAGATTCATACAAACAAAAATAATTAATAAAAAAGAAATAATAAGATATAGTGACAAAAAATATATAGTATTAAAGATGTTCTGTTTAATTATATTAGCAATTTAATAATCAAAAGCAATGGTATTAAATATCTGTGATATAATTAATGTCACGACATAAAAGTTATAATACATAAAATAAATGCTTTTATATAGAAGTGTCATTAAAGTTTTAATGTGCAGAAATATATATAAAACTATTGCATTACACTTACAGTTCATTAGATTGAGGTGGTATAGGTGGCTGTGGTGATTCAGGTATTTCATCATTTTCTTCTTCATATTCTTCATTAGAACTTTTAACATCTTCATTAGAAGGAATAGGTGTTGCGTTTGAAGGTGTTGAAAGTCTATTGGCAGACGCTAATTTTACTGGGTAATTTTTAGCAGCTCTTTTAATACGCTCATCCAATAATGATTGATCTTTTTCAGATATCTAAAAATCAATAAGTTAGTGAAACATCATAATTATATAGCAATAAATACGTATAAATTATAAAATCATTACCTGACCAATAAGTTTATATATCCGTTCCCCTTGAAGAAAATATGCTTGAACAATGCAATTTAAAGCAGCATTTCGAACAGAATTATCACGATCTGCTATTTGTTTAGCAATTTCTTTTAGTGCCACAGATGTAGATGGTTGGCAAACTGACAATCCATAATTTTCAATAAGAGAACCAAGTTGATCTAAGCATTCTAAAAGCAGAACAATTACTTAGCATTTATTAATCATGATTTCTATATTTTTTAATTACTTTATTTACCTGTTCTCTGCCGAGCATTTTTAGATTTTAAGCCTTCCATTACATAAGAAAATAATTTGCTCACTGGATACACCAATGCTATTTGTTTAAATAATGCACGAACTCCATTACGCACTGCATCTTTTGGATCGCCAATCTGAACAAATGTGTGTGTATATATTGATACAAGTAAATTATATGTTGAGAGAAACAACTATTAAAATAACAGTATTGCTGATATAGCAAGGTATGAAGTAATTTACTTTGATAATGAGATATGGAATAAACGATGCGGCCTCATTTTCCAACATATGATACTGGTTTTCTATTAATAAATCAAATACCATTCTCAGATACTCTAAACCTTTTAATAGTACTGAAGGATTAGTGTCAAAAAATCGTAGCGTCAACCACTTGAGAATAAGGTCTAAATTCGATACCAATGCTTTACTATTATCGGGCAAATCCTAAAAATAATAAAAATATTAAAATGACAAACATTAAGAATACTACAGTAGAATATTAGTATTTACAAAAATAAATAAATACAAGATTTCGAAATGTTAAATGCTTAAAATAATTACCTCGGTTAATGCCTCAATTGCTTTAAGATGATATCGAAAATCAGAATGAAACATATTGGCTAATAAAGTTTTATTTACGTTTGCAGCGGTCATAAGTTCTTTTAAAAGTTCAACGAATTCTTCCCTTGGTGTCGTAAAATTCCATTTTAAGACTTTTAACTTTTGTTCGTCGATCACTCTTTGATGTTTCAAATTATTAGTAGCCAATAAAGGACTTGTATCCACATCATCATCTTTTTTACGAGCACTACCAGGTTTTGATGTTGCTTGTTTTTGATTAGGTTTTACTACTGCTTTTGCAGCTTTCAAAGCCCCAGCACTTTTAACAGTTTTCTGATTTTCCTTTGGTGCTTGTTTTTTCGGTAGAGGTTTTATAGGCAAATTCGGTCGAGATTTATCTAATGCAGTAAGTACTACTGTTCGTGATCCAGGTTTCAGTTTTTCTGTATTTCTAGCCATTACTTCATAAGAAAGATGAATCATAAATCCTAAAACTGCTTCTTGAGCATTTTTCCGCACATCGGAATTACGATCCTCTAAATTATTGTACAAATACGGAAGACATACAAGAAGTTCTTCTTTTGGTATTTGTTTTATAGGAATCAATGATAATTTTTGTGCTAACCAACCCCAAACCTCAGCTCTAAGTAGTGGTGACCCAGATTTCAAAGCATCTCCAATCATTTCACCATCAAAAAATTCTTTATAACCACATTGATCTCCCCATGTATTTATGCAAGAAATAGCTGCAGTTCTAATCCAATTTTTGTTATCACCTAAACATTGTATAAAGCCAGGGAAAAGGGCTCGAATATGTTGTTTTGCTGGAGGACCCATTGCAACAGCTAAAGCTTGACATATCCCTAAAGTTGACTGAGCTATTTTACTATTGCTATCAACTAATCGTAGTGCCAAACCTTGTGGTAAATCACCAATAGAACCTTTTATAAATTTTGCCTCAGATATAATGGCATTTATTTTTTGTAGACCTTCATTTCGTACCTAATTTAAACAAAAATTATTTTAGATTAGCAAATAATTGCATATCTTAAAGTATAATGCTAACCTTCCAATTTTTATCAGATAGTTCATTAAGAAGACCTTCTGTAATTTGATTACTAATATCAACACGTGGAATAAGATTATTAATATCAGTTTCACTATTACTACTAGATTTTTTGTCTATTTCTACATCTTCATCATCATCGCTTGTTTTATCCTTTTTGCTCTTTATCCCACGAATTGGGACAGGTGGTGACTCACCATTGTGCTATTAAATAATAATTTATATTAACATAATATTATCATTATTACAAACAAAGTTTAATTTATATAATCAAAGTATTATCAAAGACATATATTTTGAAACAATAATTTACTACAACAGTACTAAAATTACCTTTTCACATTCTTGTTCAATTTGTTGACGTAAAGCTGGTTTCTCATTCTCAAAAAACATAAGTAGTGGTTTACCCATAAATAAATATAATGTACCTAATAATGTAATAGCTGAAGTACGAACACCAGGATTTGTGGCGGCAACTGCCTTCTTTATATTTTCCATTAAGGATTTAACATTGATACTAAAACATATTTATTATAAGTTATATATATATACACTAATCACAGTACATTATTTAGAATAGAATGTTATATTAAATAAATTATTACTTACACACATCCAAATTCTATAAGACCCCTACATAATAACGCTAATGTTTCTTGCTGAACTTTAGGATTTTTTTGATTAAAAGCAAATGCTACTATTTCTTGTGCCACATATTCCAAGCTTGTTGCTTCTGCTATTACTAAAAGAGTTTCGCCGGCAACTGCGCTATTTTTCGCGTCACCTAATTTTTCAGCTATGTCCATGACACAATATTCACAAACAGTACTAGAAAGAAATATAATTATACTACGTATATAACTTACTATATACCTTTAAAATTAAACGTGAATTATCTTACGTTGAAAACGGAAAATTTTCTGCCAAAAACTTTACTATCTCTAATCGCAATTTTAGAACTTGGAAATTTGTATCTTTGAAACCTGGTTTCTTTGCTAAGGTTCGTACAATCACTTGTATAGGTATTTCCATTGGATCTATTTGCTTTACAAACTAAAATAACACATTGTTTGTTACTTAACATCTAGTACAATATTAGTACTTTACCTATGATTAAGAATAGGTTACATATAAATGTTTCAATTACCTCCAAAAGTTGTTCAACTGCAGCTAACCGAGTCTTCCAATTGCTGTCAATAAGACCACTAAGGATATCAGCTGGTAACATTTGAATAGCCATTTCTTCTATCTCTTCAACACTATAATTTTTTTCTATTTGAAGTTTTGTACTAGATGACTTTTTAGAAACAGCTATAATAAACAATAAAGATTAGATAACTGGATCAAGCAACAGTAAAATTACTAGAATAATAAACTTTAAGAATTATGTATGATTACCTAAATTAGTTAAAGAAGCAGATGGTTTCTTAGAAGGAAACTTTTTAGTTGTACTAGTATTAGGTCTTTTTGTGGTTTTCGACTCTAGCTCTTTAGCTTTTGTTGTTGATTCAATTTTACTTGGAGCAGTATTTGGTCTTTCTACTATTTTTGGTGCACTAGGAACTTTAACATGAATTACAGCTTTGTCTGCGCATTCTTTTATCTAGCAGGAAAAAATATATATATAACATTATAATGGATATAATTAACAATTTTTGGCCTTAAATACCTTAGTCATTTTCAAATTATCTATATCTGTAAGAAATGGCATCATAGATTTTTCACCAATTAATTTCATAGCTGTTCCAAGAGCTTCTGCAGAACTATCTCGAACAGTTGGATCTAAAACAAATGATTTTGGTGGTAATAATATTAACAAATGTATGTTAATACATCTATATATATTAGTACATAGTACAATGTATCTCAAAATATACCTGGTTCATTTAAGGTTTTCAAAAGTACACCAGTATAAGCCTTTAATAACTTTTTATTTAAAGTTGGTGGTGGAGTATGTGAAAAACATCTTGCTAAATAAGCAGCTGTTTCTGCTTTTACTGCAGGATTTTTGTTCTCTAATGCAGCAAGTGTATCTTCCAGTATAAGATCAATAGAAACCTAATGTATGCATAAAACATTATTTGCATATTTACAAGGTGCATATTATTCTTTCATAAATTTTATTATATATTATCTAAACATTGGATTAAATATATATAGTTAACAATTATTTATACTTCACTTATACTTACACTAAGAAAAATAGCATCTGCAGCTTCTCTAAGCGCTTGCACAACGTTTTGCTTTTTTTCACGAAACTTTTCCAAAATTGATGACAAACACGCAGTTGCATAAGGTTGAAATCGTTTTTTTAAACCACCTGCTAATCCTGCCAAACATTTTCCAGCCAATGCAACCACTAATACGTTAGTATCTTTGGATACGATCTGTTTATAATATTTGAAAAATGAATAAAGTAGAAATGATTGAAATATGTAGTAGCAGAGAGACTCATACCTTTTTCAAAGCTCGTACAACATCTCCATAATCACCATTTTCCAATTTAGGATTTTTTACGAGAGCATCTAATGCTTCTAAGGCTTCTTTCCGTTCTTGCCATTTTTTAGCTTCAAGCTTTTCATAAAAATCTTTTGGAAGTTTAGAAAGTATATCAACAGGTTCCAATAATTCATAAGGATCAATGTCAGGAGCAGAAACGCTATCACAATCATCTTTGCCCTCTTAAATATAATACAAATTTTTTATTAAGAATAGGAACAGCAAAATTACATTATATAATTTTAAAACCATTTACCTTCACCAATATCACTTGTAGAATCTGTAATACATATCGCTTTAGGTTTTTGCGATTTCAAAAATCGAGTAGGAACAACTTTTTCTTCTTTTAAATTATTAAACTCTGCCTCCAATTCCGTAATTTGTACTGGTTTTAATGTATTCAACTGTTGTTTTAAAGGAGCTCCTATCCATCTAGATATTGCAAAATAAAATTAGAAATAGAATTTTTGTTAAAACATTTTCATTAAACATTAATATGTAATATTCATATAAATAAAATTAAGACAATACCTGTAAATTTCAATAACCATGAATTTTCCTTCATCTCTGACAGTTTTGTCTCTATCTTCAAGAAAACCAGGAATCTTCTTCATTAAAGGCTTTATATTAATTACTTTTGGTCCAAATTGTCTGCAAGTTTAAGAAACTAGTAGTTACATATTGAGATAATAATATACATCAAACAACAATTTTCTTGATACCTGGCTATTACAGTCAATATATACAATAATATGTAATACAAATAATATGTAATTACCTTAAAGCCAATGTTAAAGTAGAAATACATGCAGCAACAATTTTTGGATTTTTTGCTTCTGTTCCTTTTAATAACTCTTCCTGAACAGCTTCATGTTTTTCGATTTCTATATACATCAGTGTTATTTGTACTGCTAACTCTTTTGTTTTAGCTTTAGGTGCAGCAATACATTTAGTAACTATTCCATTCATAACTTCACCAACAGTTCTATAAAATTACAAGTATATAATTTTGTTAAAAGTCTATCAATATATGTTAAAAAAACATACATTATACATATTAATAAACTTTATCACCATAAAGATAATAGTAGATTATTTTAATAGATTAATACATTTATTATAATATACAATACTCACTTCCCTGCTACCGCAGCATTTTCTATGAAAGCTAATGCTGCTTCCAATCCTTTTTCTTGAGCAACTGCATTACTGTCTACCACAAACTTTTTAATAAATCCTAAAAACTTGTTCCACTCTGGAGATTTTTCATCATCGATACATTGGAATGTATTTACACATTCTTTATATCCATGCAAACGAGCTCTCCATAACTAAATAATATTAATGAGTAGAAATATTTAAAAAGTCATATTTTTTAAACTAAATGTTAAAGGTTATAGCAAGAAAGTAGCATATGTATATATTACCTTGTGCACACATCTTTCTTCTAGTGGTAATTTGATATATTCTGTATCTTGTTCCATGTTTCAAAATCTATAAAGATAATAATTAAAATGTTTTAATTTTTGTTTCATCTTATATTTATTTCTATTTTATTAAACATATGGTATACCAAAAACTTTAATAGCAAGGTTTAATTCCCAATAAGTATTGCATTATCCTTTTTTACAAAGGAGTTCTTTATAAACTAAATATAACTGTGTCCACAATTTATAGAAAATATGTAGCACATTAGATCATATTTTGATTAAGTATGACATATAATTACAGAAACCAGAGTAAAACATATATTATGAATATGAATATAATCAATATGTGAAACATTAAATTTATAAAATTTATAAGATATGAAATACATTCATATGTCTATTGGAAGCTGCAATTTTTGCTAACATTTACATAATTTTTGAAGATATTTTATTTCTAGTTATGAGTAGGAGAATAAATTTTTAAAATAAACATGTAATAATAAAAATGTAAACTAGATGGATTGAATTTTCAAATCTCAAAAGTAACATATGAAATAAAAGATTAGAAGTTATAATTCTCTAGTTGTAATTATAATTGGTATAAAAATAATGTGTATTAAATGATTTGTAGAAAAATTAAAATTATAATTTGAAGATGACATTTATTGCATATAAATTTATTGCACAATGATATATTTTAGTACTAACGATTTACATGTTTCGTATATAACGAAGTAAATATTAATTTCTCACTACGTACGTTTTTTGATAGAAGAAACAAAACAATACAACAAATGTTGTACTATGACAGGAGAGATTTCAGTTATCAGGACATAATACTCGTAAGGAATCGTCATTAAAAATTCGAACCTACCTTACAAAACGAAGATATAGGAGAATATCTTTTGACAGGAGAATCAACGTTCTTAGAAAAATCGTCGATTCAGTTTATTCGAAATATTCACGTAACCAGACTGTAAGGCCTATGATGACCTTTCAGCGGCTGTTGAGTCTTTTACATTTAATTTTCAAATATAAATTCTCTGTTCTGTACAACCGTCAAGCTGAACGCAAACAAAAAGACAACTATGTATATCTTTCGAAACTATGAATTTCTGAACCCGGTCAATGTTGCAGTTTACTACTTCTGTCGATAGATGGTACTAAAAGCCAATTTCTTTTGTTCTCAATCTTATGCTTCATTTCATTAACTTCATTTATTCATTTCAAAAATTTTTCATAACTTTATATATTCATTTGATGATGATATCTCTAATTGATGTATCTTTACATAATATTATTTAACTTTATTAAAACCAATTATTAATATTTGAATATTTCTGTTCATAATTTAAAAATATATAGAACAGCAGTTCTTAAACATTTTCCATTTGCGATCCTATCTTGCCCGGGAAAATTTTACATGACCCTAGTTATATACATAAAAAAGTACATAAACTAAATATACAAACAAAACGTAATAATTGGTAATAAATAAAAGAAGTTTAATTCCAAACAATTCTTTATTATATTTATAATTTTCTTGCTTATTGTTACTTCTTAGGACAAACCCAAACCATATTTATGACATAAATATGCGTTTATTTTTTTGTATAAAGAATTAAATCTTGACTGTATATTTGAAATAATAAAGTATCTTCAACGTTTTTTAGAGTTTATCAATATTGTGATTTTACAGTCGTCAATGACGAAGATGCCGTTTTGCAATAGATATGTAGTATAAAATCTTACAAGTGTGTTTGAGACTATATTAGAAGTTGTTGAAAATTCTGTCTCAAATTCAAGCAAAAACCGGTTTGAACGATATTTTAAAATGCTTAATGAATTCTTTGTGATCCTTTAATAACAAATAATTGACATTTCATTTCATTGATGTGTAGTAGCTGCAAAAATTTTTAATATGAGCTACTAGAAACTCAATTATTTTTACTGTGGGCTACTAGCTACTCCGAGATTATTTACAATGGTGCAATTGCGTTTCTGCAGAAGTTTCAGAACTTTGCTGTACAACTAAAAAAAACATGTATGTATTTTATAATTATGCTTTATTGATAAAATATAATATCAAAAATATAACAATATGAAGAATAAAAACTACTATTTGTATTTCTTCATTTTATGATATCTTGAAAAACAATCCCCAAGGTGCATTCTTGGTTTATCAGGACAAGTATTGCAGTATTCACTCGTTTCATGTCTTTCACCTTTCTTCTGTCTGTTGGAGCAAACTATACAATCTCTTTTTTTACCTCTACGCATTTCATGAAGTTTCCCGTTTAATCTAATTTCAGAAGATGATGTAGAAGCTCTAGATCTTTCTTGTCGAAAATTATTAATCAGTTGGTCAACTAATAGTTTAACATATTTCAAATGTGTTAATGGTTTCTCATTTTGTTTCTTTTTCACAATTTTATATATGATATATGAATTAATTACACACACCTCCATGCCCCAAAAAAACATTTTTCTCCACCACTTAAGAGACTTCCTCAAAAAACAATAAGTAGATGTATATTGATTAGTTCGATCTATGCTGCTCATAGAATTTGTGTAGCTAACAACTACATTAGGCTTTCTAATGTTTACTTCTTTACCTCCTTGTAGAATTCTTTTTGAATCTATCATTCCAGCATCATTCCAAGTACTCAAGAGTGACATAATTCTCTTGTCCTTCCAGGCTAAGAACACGATTTTTCTTTTTTTATAAACAAAAATTTTCTTATCTGAAAACTTTGATTTTTTAATAAACATTGGAATATCTTTCCTATTAGCTTTTACGATACCAGTCAAGTAACATTTTACTTTCATTAATTCTTCTGCCAAAGGTATACTAGTATAATATCTACCAGTAAACATATGATAACCCTGTGCCTCTGGAATTTTATCTAACAACTTTTGATATAAATGCAATGGAATTCTAGTGCTAACTGGTAAATCTGGACGAATAAGATTTCCTGATGTAATACTCCCATAATAAGGTAAGATAGTATAGATATAACCAGTTTCAGAATCCACCATCGCATATATTCTTATACTCCACTTTGTTGGCTTAATAGGGTTATAGGTAATAAATGAAATTTTCCCTTTAAATGTTACTATTGATTCGTGTAAACAAATATTTTGACCAGGTATAAAGTGTTCAGAAAATTTTGAATCTATATAGTCTAAAAAAATGCTGGCTCGTTGTATATGTGTTTTAAGATTTTTGCTCCCTGAGTCAGGTGTTTTTAAATGAAGCATCCAAAATATTTGATTGAATCGAGCTCTTGTAAATATATCCGAAAAAAAAGGGATTCTACTGTTATGTTTAGTCGACCAATATTCTTGCATATTAGAAATAGGCATTGTACCCATATTTAGGATGACTCCAATGAAAGCCCAGAATTCGTCTTCATTTACATCATGCCATGTTTGCCATATAGAGTCTTTAGTTAGATTCTTTGAATTTAACACAGATTTTGCATAGTTATTTGTTTCCTTTATTATTTCATCAACAAGTGGTTTTGTGAAAAATAGTTTGAAAAACTGAATAGGTTCGAAAATATTAGAAGAAATTTGTGGTCCTATCGATTTTGGTCCTATTGAATAATTTACTCTTGTAGGCCTGTATCCATCCTCTGCAATACTAATCCAATTATCCTCTTCCGTGGTGGGGCTTGCGGTATCATCGGTATCTGATTCAATAGGCCGAGCTTTTCGACTTCGATTAATTATAATATCACTGCTGTCACTATCGCTCTCGGTATCACTGTATCTACTTTCATTTATACTATTAATTTCAGCCAAATCGTCACTATAAAACCTAAGTTCGAATTCCTCTTCGCTTTCCGAAAATTCATTTTTTTTCATTTTCAGAGTAAATAAAAAAAAAAAGATTATAATAATTTTAATGCACAATTATACATGGAATGTAACAGTACAGACTTCTAAGAAAAAATTAAGAATATTTTAATTTAAATGTAAAAATAAACTACGCAGATTACTTGAAGCTTTCTTATTCATCGTCAATCTGTGGAATAAACTATTGCTTTTATGTTGCCGCAACAACGACAATGAAGTTGTTAGTTCCACTTAAAATGTCGCTACGACAGCGACAACGGATTGCGAAGGGTTAAAAAAATATATATTCCTCATATAAATATATTTTTCAAAACATCAATCTTCAATTTTATCTAACAGTATTAACTTCTAAACTTATTTGTTATTAATACAACAATTATATTTTAATGATATATGTTAAAGTTATATTTTTTACAATTCTTTATGTTTGCTTGTGCATATAAAAGAGAATAGAACATTTTTATATCTTTATTCACTTATTACTAACAATACTTACCCATACAGAAAATAAAATACTGTACAAATATTTTGTTAATTTATACAAATTTTTCATTTGCGAAATTTAAGATATATCATCTTCAGAAAAGCTCCATAGTCGGAGTAGTATAATATTATATCTAACATATGTCACAAATTTCTCTGTTTTCATAAGTCATTTATAACTTTGAATATTAATACAACATTGGTATACAATCATTTTTATGAGTGTTGCCTTTATCGAATTAATGTTATTTTTCCAATTCGATATATAAATTCCAGTAATTGCACTACATTGTAGCATGTATTTGATTATATATTTTTTTATTTATTTTTTATAATGTATGTATTTTATTTAGAATAATATACTAATGTTATGTACCTGTAGCAAAAACAAAATCCAATTATGATCCTAGTTATAGAATGAGTTGGAAAATTTTTATGTAATAATAATTGATATATTGCAATATAATAGCAAAATATTCGTTTAGAATGCACTATATCGCAATTATCGAAGACTAAACTTTTATATAGTGGATATTTTGTATACATAATTTCTTTTGATTTTAATTAAATGCAATGATAAATCTTGCAAATATTTCGTTTGCTAGTTTATTACAGTAAGATTATAAATCAAATAAATATTATTTATTACATTTATTAATGTTTTATGCACATCATTGAATCATAAATTATAGGTAAGAAATAATGAACTGTTCTAGCAGATTATGAATGAAAAAATTTATATTATAGGTAACAATTATTCATCTATTATTAGGAATATTATATCAATGGTACATTTATAATCTATAGTAATACTTATATAAAATAATAGAAAATTATTTGAACCTACGAGATACATATAAAAAAGTACAGTAACATCCTTCTGCGTTGAAATATGTAATATGTATAACATGAAATAAGTTAACACATTACTTCCGATTTTAAGTTAACTTTTAATTCTGATGTAAATAGCACCAGCATAAACGTGTAAAATGCACATGTTTCATATTATAAGAAAGCAGCATGAAAAATAATACTTTATATCATAAACAAATAGAGACTATATATACTTACTTTTATATAAATATATATATATAAATGTTAGTACTCTAAATCTAGTACTGCTTTGAGAATCTAATATTTCGGACATATACATGCTTAGAAACAGGTTCGGAGCAGTACCAGAAACATATTCACATATTTTTTTAAAAGTTTATTTATCCTAAGAGATATACAAAACAAACATTTTTTTGTAACTGTTATAATTCCCCTATAATAACACAGAAAATTCTGCCGTAATTTTCAATATCTGTTTTTATTAATTATCTCCATCAAATGGATACCTTTGTATCAGTACAATTCATTTTAACCAGCTATGTTAAAATTATGCACATCTGCAAATCAGTATTAAAATATTACAATTTCATATTTTACAGTATTCATCCTCTAGCTCCCTCTAGAACAGGTTTTGCTTATATAATCACACATTACATGATAATGTGTAGGGGAGATGAAAAGCTTTTACGTCAAAAAGTAGTGGTTACCTGCTGAGCCAAATCAAGGTGCAAGTCAGTCTGACTGTAAAGAAGCCTCTTGTATATTCATTTTGCATACCAATCTTGGCCACGAAATTCATATTTGCATTACTTAGCCTGCTTTTTTTGGTATGCTTCTTACACAGTTGACTCTAATCTCAATGATTAAATTCTGTACACACTAGGATCTAGGAATGTTAATATTACAAGAAACCACAATAATTTATTATAATACAGCCTGCTGTACACCAGATGACTCGAGGCAATACAAGACACGCCTTATCTTACTTTCTTAAACAATGAACGGAATCACATGATTCTGAAAGGATTTTAACGTATTCGTTTTATTGGAAAATGAATATGAGAGGGAGAATGACGATGGTAAGGGCAGGGACTACTTCAATTTGCTAAAACTCAAAGAATAATTCTACTTTAGTTTGTCTTCAACGGCAGTCACTAATTCCAATAAGAACAAAAATTCATTACTTTATACGATTATAAAGATCTGAAATTATAATTATTACTAAGATAACATAAAAACGAAATTTTTATCAGTTATTTAAAATAAATCGAATTGCCTTGTTTTTACGAATAAGAATTAATTGTGTGTTATACGTTTTTTATAGTTCTTTTTACAATACTACTGCTCCATGGCTGGGTTACCGGCCCAATTTTGATTTCACAAAGTTGCGAATTAAATATCTTGTTTCGATTTCGATCACTTATAAGCTATAAGGCTCAATCTCGTGGTTTAGAATACATCGTCTGTGGAAACTATCACATGTTGACGCAGATGTAGAATCGAAGTTGCATTAAAATATATACTTATCCTAATACTTACAACTATACGACACGTACTTAAATCAATTACATTCATACAAAGCAGCCCCATACCCCACCTGCGACAGATTTGATTTAAAGAAATATTCTGTACAAGGATATACAATAAGTCTTCTTACACTGGCAGCGAATGAACTGAACTGATAAATACCAAATTATTTCGAATGATACCGCCCAACTATGGAGCCGCCGTATCCACTTTTATATAGCTGCAATAGCTTTCAACATAGTCTGAAGATAATGTCAACAATGATTGAGCCCCTGCGCCTTCCACCTGATAGAAAGTAGGGTCACCATATCTTTCCATTCTGCTATCCTACGCCATTTTACATGTTACTATCAATATGTTAAAATACAAATGTCATTCATACGATCTTCTTTCGCACCTCTCATACATACAATTTTAAAATAATTATTATAATCGCGGGTATTTAATTATTATTGTAAATAATCAGGGACTGGTGATTAGTTATTTGTTTTCCTAGTGGTGTAAGTACGCTCACGCTAAGATCAATGGTACGTACAGTAGGTGAGGTATGCTTTCAGGATCAAGGACACGGGGTGATAGATGAAATTTTGTCGTGCATCCGCTATTCATCATCTTCTTTATACTCTTCTTCACTGTCACTTTTTACAGTATTTGCTGGAACTCCTACTACAGGTGCACCATCTTTCATTTTCTTTTTGTACGCAGTCATTTCCTAAATAACAAAACATAATATATATCGAGTTCACATAAATCATTGCAAACATTGTCAATATATTCGTACATGTTGTAGTTTAAATTCTAAATATAAGATATATTTAATATTTAATAATACAATAAAAAATGCCTAATAATTTGTTTGAATCATATGTAATTATGTTATACATACTCTTTCATATCGAGCTTTATCCTTTTCCGCCATAGCCTCATATTTCGATTTGGTTTCCGGATCTGCATCTGACCACTTTTTACCAAGTTCCTTAGCAATATCACCTACACCAAATTCAGGATTTAGCATTTTCACCTTTCCACGTTCGTCATTACAGAACCAGAAAAAGGCAGATCTATTGGATAAAACGTAATATCATTATTATACGCGTACACATACACAAATAATGGTTTTATAAATATAAATGCAAATAATAATTAGAGATAATTAAAAACTATCTGAATATATTAATTTTGTTTTATTACATTATGAACATTAATGTAATTTCATCACATTTACTTACAGCGATCTTTTAGGAGCATTATGGTCTTTGATGTGTTTGCGTTTTTTGCCCCTGCCTTTACTTTCTCCTTTCGGTGGCGTATAATTTTGCATCTCTGCATCGTATCTCTTTTTATCTTTTTCAGCCATTTCGTGAAAACGCTTCTTTTCCTTATCTGACATTGTCTACAAACATATAGTACATATTATGATTATAAGAAACATACTTGTGTGACACTAGATTTATAATTTACATAAAATAATTATAACTATAATACATTTACTGATTTACACATTTATATATGTACGCAATGCTATAAAATGTAAATATAATTTGAATCATATATATAAAAGTGCAATAATTGTGAAAAGTATTAATAAAAATTAACAACTGATTTATATTATTTATATAAATGTATATAAATTACTTAATATTCTGATTAATATTTTTTTAATATTATTGAGGAAAATCAGAGATATTTAATCCTTGTAACTAAAAAAATTAGAATGAATAGTAATAGGTAATAATTATGTTATTACACGTTGCAAATACTGACAGAATTTGAATATATTTTTATCGTCTTTGTTGTTATAATCATTTATGATGAGGTACGAGAATGGGATCGTGAAGATGAACTTGGGATTAATCAAAGGAGAAGTGATTTTCATATATGGTTGAAAATACTTTTTTATTCGGTATATTTTTTTCTACCTTAGACACCTTGTTACGTTTCAAAAGAATACGAACGACATATTTTATTAAAAATGAAAAAAGCTAATATGGCGAATAATTAAAATATTGTTAATTTGGAAAATAACTAATAATAAGTAGACTACGAATGTTTATATATCCATGGAAGAATTGAAGATGTAAATATGTATATAATATAATTATATATATATATATATATATATATATATATATGTAATCAGCCTTCTGCGCTCAAAAATATACTTGAAACATACGAGATAGTTTTCGTGGAAGAACATTTAAAAATTTTACAGCTGCTGAGACCAACATTTTAGTAAGATAATGGGAGGTCAATGTCTTTAATCGTAAAGACCATCTGGTCTGTAATCTAAAAGAGGAGCGTGCAGAAAGTGTCTCTCCCTTTTCGAGGGGTAGGATGACCAGATGTTGGAGTAGCACCTGTTCAAAGTGACGTTGTTTCACATTTGCAAAACTTCTTCTACCGAAAAATATATCTGAACATCTTAACGTACCGAAAAGTTTGTGATAAGTATTACATGTTTTTTTAATAGATATTTATCAAACAGTAAGTAATCGTGACAGACATTACGTGAAAATATTTTCTAAAATGTAAATCAATTTCAAATTGATACATTTTATTCGCTTGCAGCTTTCTAATCGTACTTTTATTATGCACATTTTGCACAGTAGTTTTATAAGTATTATACAAAATATAAAGAATTGGTAAAACAAAATTAATTCCTAACGGAAGACTCGATTCGCATTTACGTGTTTTTTAGTAATTCTAATAGTAATAATTCTGACCTGTATTTAACTCGTATTTAACTATACTTGTGTTAGACAAAATTAAAGAGAAAATTAATTTTAATCCAAAATTTGTCAAAGAGGCTAACAACCTTATTACCTGTTAGTAGATATTAACTGCGAATTTTATAGTACATTTTACAATATTTTTAATGAATAAGAGAAAAATCAAGTAAACGATTTAAAAAATTAAAGGATAGCCATATGACTGGCATATCATTAGTTTTATGACATAATTTTTAATAAGTTTTATGACATTAAGGGACGAACTCTAAGGAACAACGAGTGTAAACCGGTCCCGTTTCTAATCAAACTCCTGACAAGATCCCAGGTAGTAGCAGGTATATGATTAACCGTTAATCCGAAATATTCCTGATCTGTCCATCTTAAAACTACTTTCCTGACTAGAAGTTTACATAGACAAATATAATCAAGAATTAAGCGTAAGTTTAATATTGATGGTGTATTATAAAAAAATGGCTTCACTAAAACATTTCAATACTTTGTATTATAAAAAAATAATTTCATCGAAATATTTCATTATTGTGTATCGATCAAACAAGAATTTCATTCATTGAAATCAACTATCTATAACTATCTATAACATTCTTCATTCATAAAAGAAATACATATACCTATTTGCAAAATATTTATATAAAATATTTTCCTACAAGAATTCTTTCCTTTATTAGTTAAGATATTTTTTAGTAACTTCATAAATAATTTCTTTTTTAAAGCTTGTACTATAATCAGTTTGTTGTAAAACTTTATGCACTCAAAATGATTCTGTGGGAGCTTGCCTTATGTATAAAAAGATACGGACAAGTTATCTTCAAAGAAATCAACGTATAGCAACTTCCAGATGAGGTCAGTTAACTGTATATTACTACTTAAATTAGTTACACTTTTACTCCGGCGAACAACGCTAGGAATTATTATTATTTCCTGAAACATGTTTAACGAACTAATTATAGTTACTTATATCTTGAAACAGTGTAAAGAAGTTTCATTAGAAATATATATCCTAAATCCAATCAGAGTTTTTTTCGTCCGAAGTTTAGTATTATGCGCACTAGCAAATATCATACTTTTACATTTTATACATTCTTTAAATCTTGTTTAAATACGTTTGTGTTTCTTTATTGTATATTTATATCGGCAGAATATGTCTATATAAAATATATTCTTCTGATGTTTTGTTCCTATATGTGTATTATTTTATTATATATCACAAAATATATATCATGCTCTTTATATTAATGTGAAAATCTCGATTTTATAAGCCACATTATATTCAATTATAAAATTACATAAAATATGTAGAATTATGTTGCTAGATATACATCTGGTAATTAAATCAGTTTCTGAAAATGTAACTTGCACAAAGACGTAAATGCTGCGAAGTTCGGAAATTATACTACATTTTACAATATGCAGAATAATGCAAAAATAATAGATTGCAACTAATGTAACTGTAATAATTATTACATTATAATTTATTAACATTATTAGTCTTGTGTTAATATTATTATAATTAATGAACTAAACACATATTAATTATAACACCCATGCTATCCTACAGTGAACAATTTTGATAAATAATTCTAAAAATATAAATAAGTGCACATCAATAATTTTTGCTTATATGTACATACTATTTTCATTGATTAAATCTTTCTGGTAAGTTTGTTGTTTGAATTTTGATCTTTTTTCCTTTATTTCTGTAAAACCCTTTATCTTGCTTAACCATAAATTTACTTCAGTTTTCTAAATTATCAAGCTTTAAATCAAACGAATATTATTTAAAACAAAAAACAATCTGTAAGTTCTGGTTATTAACGATAAATTTTTTACATGAGCCTCTCAGGAACGGAACTAAGCAACTTCATTTTTTATTAATTCCTTAATTTCATGACACGATTAATTAATATTCAATTCTCAAAGAACAAATGACTTACTTCCATAAGTTCATTATGATGAAAAATAACAAATAATGGTAAATTCTAAGGTGAATTTGAAAAACTATTAACATCGTCACTTTTCTGTACTTTTCAATTTATAGGATTGGTCAACGTGTACTTCTGAAAGACCCATATATTTTGTTCCCTATAAAATGTGTAACATGCTTTTATAATTTCATTATTATTAATTTGCAAGTAAAACGATAAAATCTTAATTATATCTCAAATAGATGAAGTTCCAGAAATATTTTAATGTCTCTTACCTTCCACCTCATTGCACACTTTTTAGAGAATTCTCGAAAGACAATCTTTTCCTCGGGGTGTTTCTTTTTATGTTCTTGACGACATGTTTGCACGAAGAACGCGTATGCGGTCATCCGTCCTCTTGGCTTCGAATCCTTTCCTCTCGGCATATTGTCTCGTTGTTGTAAACTCTGAGCGTTATTTTGCTGGAGATTATTCTGCTGCGGTAACTGCTGTATCTGGTGCTGCAATAAAAGAATCATTATTAAAAACACGGTGGTAATTATCAGTGTCCTCTTAACTCTCATTTAACGAATATTTAAAAAAAGGAAGAATTCGCTTGCATTTTATTTTTAACGCAAAACGAACAGACTAAAAAATTACTATTCTTCCTTTTCTCCTTCTCTTGCAGAAAAATTGATTAATTATCGTATCGAATTGGTAATGTAGATTGGCTCAAAGTTACAAGATTCGAGCCATCATATTTTGTGATGCGTACAATTCTATTTTGTTTCACATTGTGGTAAACTCTACTCTAAACATAATATACAGGTATGAATACTGTATTGGATTGCCAAATGTTTGAATAGAATTGACCAGAAGCCGTCTCTAAAGACGTGTTTTCCAGCGAATATTATTCAAATTAGCTTTGAAACTTTTTCGATACTCTCATCCAAAGCCAGAATCTGTCTGAATAATTGTTAAAAGATATCGAATAATTAGTCCATATCGAGACGTATCTACATGTTAATTTAACCCATTACTACTATAACGTGCAATATATTGGTAATGACCTTTTTATCTCTAATATACGAATCCGGAATCTAATAAAGGGATTCTGGAAAATAAAGTTTTTTATTTCTAATCAGATTTTCTCCCTGCGTGCAAAGCATTGCTTCGTAGACGAAAATAATACCAGGCGCATAATAGTATTGCGTGCAGCTATGTTATAATTCTAGAAGCTAGCTGTTTAAAACACTATGTGTACAGGAAACAAAATTCCTTCATGACATAATATAATATATGATGATTGTATAATACATTATTGTATTAATAAGCATAATTGTCATGAATATCATTTCTAGTATCTAATATATAATATATAATCTTTTAATAAATATATAAATAAGTTTCAAATATTAATTTATTGCGTAATGTCTAGCAGTGTTATCTTCTTGTTAAAGATAACATTCACCAATATTTTGTATATAATTTAAATAGTGTTTTGCAAGTCAATATTTTGTTCCAAGTTTATTAATGAAATATAATTTTCCTATTGATAATATAAGTTAAAATGAATTATTCTAAATAATTTATTAATATGGTACAGTTATAGATAACAATGAATTGGCGAAACGATAGGCTAGTCGACAACTAAACAATTATTATCGTATCGGATATTAAACAGTATAATATTATACTACTGTTAATATCATACTGCGTATTATTATTATATAGTTACAGTATCTATTTTAAACTACAATTTCATTGTGGTTGAAAATAGAAACGAAAAATGCATCTAATGTGAGAATATCATAATTCATTTGATCATTATACTTATATGGAATATCTTATAATGTATTTAATGTAACATACCTATCGAAGAGTAAATTATTTTCCTTTCTCTGAGTATGAAACTCACAAAATATAGCAGAACAAATCTGTATGCATTCTCTGTGAATAACAGTACAAAAAGAAGAATTGTTGTAACAAATACCATGCTTATATTATATTGTATGTCTTTTACAATTTCCAGTAAAATGAGAATGGTAAATGATAAAACAAAAAGATGAATGAAGAGTACTTAACTATACTACATGACATCAAGATAAACTAATTTCATTAGCGATGCGGATTATACGGAGAAGAGAATTATAATTTACATTGTGATAACAAAAAATAAATACTTTAGAAATATATTTTCGAAACGAACGGCGTAGTACGAGAAAGTTAAAATTTTGCGAACATCGTTAGTGTTCGTAATGAACATTGATGTATGTACAAACTTCATTAAACGAGATCGTGTTTTCAGCATCAACTAAAATTACTTCTAGATTGCATGTTACTACGTGTACCCAACAAATATTTACATATACGATCAAACAGAAATTGATATCCCCCATTTGTTTAATATTAAAATTTAGTCCAATTATTTATCTAATTGGCAGGAACAGCCGAAAAAAAAGATGAAGACGATTTAGATAATAAAATGAAATACTGAACGCAATTCATTGGATTTTCAAGAGAAGATTTCCTGAAAGAATGTACTCTAATTTAATTTAATTTAATATTATTAATATATTACTTTAAGTTTCGTTGATGTTGTATTTTAAATTTATATCGTATTAAAACTTATCAGAAAAAACTTTGAAGATTGGATTCTTTTTATGTGTACTGCATTTTAAATCTATGAACAAAATTTATATATCGCTTACAGCGATACTTATATCAGTATATTACTAACATCTTTTTCGATATCTTAAAAACAATTTTGTATTTATGTCATATACCTCACTACTATTGGTTATTATTTTTTGTTTAAAAAAAAACCTTATCTTTTTTTATAAACTTTAAGGTCAATGTAGATATAAAATATTAATGCAGAAATAATGTATTTCATGTAGTTATTTATTCATCTGTAAATTTATATCGACAAAAAATAAAATTCTGTATAATTAATAAATTAAGAGATAATAAATTGCAAGAATTTCTGCGCAAAGTTCTTAATATTATGTCTTGTGTATTTGTAAATGGAGATCTCGTAAAATATTAAGTACAAATGATCAAGTAAAAATATTTTCTTTAAACATTCGTAAAAATTATAATTTACTCAATTATAAGAATTCATTTTAAATTATAAAACATTATTACTGAGATATATCTTTTCAACTCAAAACAAATTAGTTCCAAAGCTATTCATTTATTTAAATACGCTTAAATTATCTAACCAGTTAACAAATAACTTCTTTTTATTGTACCTCTGTGTACATTATTCAATACGTTTTAACAAAAACAAGTCAAATAAGTGTTCAATTATTTAAACAAAAGATTAAGAGATAATATGATAACTTGAAGAACAAATTTCACCAAAAGGATATGATTCTGAAGAAAACCAAAATTTAATTTATTTCTCATTTTTTTTTTTCAATTCTAAAATTGCAGTCAAATATTCTAAGATTTCTGTAATGATAAAATATACGAACTAATGCACATTTCATGAATAATCGTACAATATGTATTCTTCATTGCTGCATTTCATTTCCTTTACAAAAAAATAATGTTCTGTAATCATGTTTAAGATAATTTGACAATTAACATACTAGATAATGTCAAAATTCAATCAAAATGTTAAAAATGTAGCAATACTTTCATCTGCAATATCTGAAAAATAAGAATTCATTATATGTACATCATTTTGAACTCCAAAAATTATACCATATGTTATAAAGATTGAATTCCTCCTAACGCTACTACGTCACACTGGATCAATTTCGAAACAATCTGTGTTGTTCTGTTATTAAAAATATTCTCAAGTTTGAAAAAAATACGAAAGGATTGTTGCAGACATACATAAATTCTTGTTTCTTTTTACTGGTTCGAACAAGGATTACAATATAAAAATCCGAAGACTACATCAGAGTTAAGAATAATATAAACCACTCGATCCACTATTCGAAACTTTACATTGCTATAACTAAAACACGTTGTCAAGGAATATAAGATCTTAACCGATCTCACGAATTAATCAAACATTAAAAATAATGGAAATATTTTTCCATATTTAAACATTCTTCAATGTATCTTCGTTGGAGATTAAAGAATCATTTATTACTGTTAATACCGGTTTCTCATTTACGATACTGTTTTACGATGTTTGCAACTATCGTTTGCAGTTATAATGTTTCAGTAAATCCTCCGTGTAATCACGTTCGTACAATAGAAACGTATTATATAAAGATTTGATACATAAACCATTTTGAATCACTACATAAAGTTTCATCGAAAATTGATTACTGTTTCAAATTTATGTCCAAACATATCACCGAATAAATAGGTGGCATTTCAAATATCCCATAGCTCAAATTATTTTATTGATGAAATCGGAGCATCGTTTATTTCCTGATATCGAAAAGGGGACAGAACACCTAAGAGGATTGACTCTTAAGTTTATTGTAAAGTAAAATTCGACGGAAAGGAATTATAAAAAAATTCCAAGATCCTAAATCCGATAGACATCTTTTGGAGTTTTAAAAAAATATCCTTCGAAAAATATATATTTGTATATTTCATATATATATTTATATATGAAAAATTTTAAATTTCATGTTCATTTTTTAAATTCCTCTCGAAATAACTTTTACTGTTTTGGTAAAATCTATAATAACGTAAAAGTCGCAATATTTCTGAATGAATATCGTTTATTATTTTATGAGATGTACGCATAATCGAATCAATAGCTCCAATCTTTCCTTTTCGCAAAGAGAAAATTGCAAAGAAGGTTTTCTTGAATAACGATATATTCAACATTTTATCCAAGGAGAAAGAACGTAAGTTTATTTCCTCCATTTACCTCTATCACTGTAATCTTAAATTTTCGGACCACTTTCTGACTTTCTCTCCATCTGATAGATACAGAGACTTTAATCTTAACTTTCATTCGAGCTCTGCTTTTAATATTGCTCCAAATACGTTTTCAATGCTCCGCGATATTGAATGCTCTTTATTGGAATCTCGGGAAAAAAACACGGTATTTTTAAAGACAGACATTCTTAACCAATATACTCTAACATTGCTGTTCCGGAGCAATAAAAATTTGTAGGGAAGTAATAATTTTACGTGTTTCATGAGTGACGTGTTAATAACTCATATTGTTAGTATCGCGCGCGATTCTAGATTAATAAAGATTAGCGAGGAAGTAATAATTTCAAATTAATAAGTTTATGTGTTTCGTATCTATTATAATACAGTGTCTCATACCATATTTCTGAATGAAAGCATTTTTAACCACATTCTTTTCAAAATTATTTCAAGATAATCATTTCATGCTTCAAACTAAGTGCTCTGAAGAAATATTATAGCATGTATATTTACATTAAGTACAATGTAAGAAACCTATTCCTAGTGCATCACATATGTAAGAGATTCAACAGTGACTTGTTGACATCTCGCTAAATTTGAACTTGTCATAGGACAACTTTACAATGTGTGAATATTTATACTGACACGCGTTTATCATTGTACAGTCTATGCTTGTAACTCTACTGTTAAAATATGCACAAAAATTGATATTATGATTTGAAACAGTCTGATTAACGTGTATTTTTTTGCTTCCCAAACGTTAAATAATTCATAAACCGGCAATTAATTTTGCCGTTAAAAGATACGCAGTACAGATATCAAATTGTATTATTAAACACGTGCGGCTCATCTCTAATTAGACTAGAACATATACATGAATTAAAACTTGCTGAAATTAGGACAAAAATCAGACAATTATAGAACCAGTATATCCAATATCGTGGAGAAATAACTAAAAGTATTCGAAGGATTTTGTAATTTCTCGAAAATATTGGAATACCCAGATTCAATATTGCTAGTATTACTTTTATTTTTCCTTAGAGATTTATAATTTATATCCATCGCATATTATGTATTTATGCATTTATGTATTTTATATATGTATTATGTACGTGTCAGAGTTTAATATGAAAGATCATATTAAAATATAAAACATAATCCTTCTGAAATTTTGAAGTATCCTGAAACTTTATAGGATTGAAATAGAGTTTAATTTATCGTTAGAAGAATTGAAAAAGCTGAATATTCTTGAATATTTCTCTGTAAATTTAACACGAACTTGTGTACAGGAAATGTAATAATATACTTGAATAACTGCAATCATAAAATCCAGTAAAATAGAAGATGAAGAACAGTATTCACGAAACAGAATTTTATACTTTTAACATCATTGAAAAGTAGAATTACTCTTTTGTGCTCAACCTTCGAACAGACACTAACTTTAGGAAATTCATGAGGAAAAAATGACTATAATTTCGTTACTTTATTTTATAAATAAAGCGGAAAATTGCCTAACTTTTATCGAAAAGAGTCTAAATTTCTTTTTTCCAATATATATGAATAAAACACGAACCAACAATACAAAGATATGAATTTTATATTTGATTCACGAAATCAATTCCAATGCGAATATTTTTCAATATCGGACATACGATTGCTCGGAGCTTCTTTTACTTATTAATAATAAATATACGAATAAAGGAAACGACTAAAAAAGTTTTAAATCACTCAGAATCTCTGAAAAATAAAATTCTTCATTTCGTATTTAATCAACGAAACCAATTAAAAAGTGGCGCCTCTTTATACCAAAGAAATGACGCTGTGAATTAGAATTTTTTTCTACCTATTGGCGATTAAAACTTTTCAACCAGGACGATCAAAAACTAAATTTCAAATCGTCCCGAAAATCATTGAAAAAATAGGAATTTCTAAATAGGTATTACGAAAAAGTATTGAAATATGGCCAAAATATTCCAAGTAATTAAAATATCTGACAAAAAAATCAAATAAAATACAGCCATGAATAAATGAAGAAAAGTCTAAAGAAGAAACATTTGAAAATTCTATAAAATAGAATTTTGTTGCGTTAAAATGAAAAAAGCAAACTAAGAACAAAATGATTTCTTATCAAAGGAACGTCGATCAATCGGAATTTCTATTTCCAATCGTGAATGCCTAAAACACTTCGATCAGAGGAATCGAAAAAAAAAAGAAGGGAACCGGCACGGCAAGAGCCGCTGTACGAACGTACGTACGAAGAAGGCCGCACGAAACCCGGAATCAATAGCGGACAACGGTCGGTGGGGCAAGAGACGCGAGTCAGGATGAAACGCAGACGGTAGTACGAAAGCAAGCACGATAGAATCAGTTATTAAGATTTTTTCAACGCAAATAGAGCCAAAAATTCATGACTAATTTGAGTCAATTATCATCGATCGTTGACATGTTTTGTCAACTAAATACATAAAATGAAATTTTTCTTGATGAAAATAGCGATTTATCGGTCATTTCAATAGAATATAAAAGATAAAGAATTAACAAGATTAAAATAAAGAATATTTTCAAGCGTATTGCCCTTGCTAATCCAATTGTTAGATATTTGAGATGAAGTATAAATCCATCTGATTATTTCCTGCTAAGTGCTTTCCCTTAATAACGTCGAGATAAACAGCTCGACGACATAGCTACGGATATAATGATTCAAAACGTCGTTCGTGTCAAAGTATAACCATCACAATGACGACCATTTAAACTTTTACAGCCGAGACAAACAGAATAACAAGAGTTCAAAATTCTTAGAATTATTCTCGCATATTAAAGCATGTCTTTATAAAGATATTACACGGCTAAGGAGAAATTGACGTTCAGTCACGTGTTATCATAATTACTGTAATTATGCTCTTTACTTTACTCTTTCTCTTCGGTTCACAGACAGAATGAAATAGTGATGCTTGCCCAGCTAGTCGAAATCGATTTTCTTCTTTTCGTCAGTTCTTCTCAAAACAAAAGAGAGAAACTGTACAACTCAGATATTTGTTACAAGTATTATTCTATTATCACTAAGCGTAAAACACTAGAAAAAAGTACTTTTCTTTTCAGTGTTTCGCATAGTTACTAACAAACCACTAATAGATTTCTCGCTTTATCTACGAAAAAAGAACAGAAAAAAGGTAGTTGAAGAACGAGATGCAACAGAAGTGCAACTTTTTGAAAGAAACCGCAACATATTTAATAAGTTAGAATGAGAGAGATGTTAAACCTATCGGTTAAAAAGCGATACAAAACTGATTGACAAGAAATATTAAAAGACCGTATCTCAGCCGCTTTTCTTCCAAGTGCATAAAAGAATCCCGCGCAAATAGAAGTAAGCGAAAAATATATATATAAATGTATGTAAATGTAATGATGTATAGGGTGAAAAAAAAAACAATAGAATATACTTGTATGAAATTAAAAAGCAGGCAATAACGAGAAAAAGAGGAAGCATAAAGGGGGTCGATCGTGGTCGCAACATACCGGGGACATAACGGGGGGCGTGGACGTTTGTGTGGTAATGGGCGAGAGGTGCTGCTGTTGTTGGCCCTGCAATTGCTGATGCAGGTTGTTCTGTCCGGCGTCCATAACTCCACCTGGGTACCACCACTGTACGCCAGGCGGTGGTGCGGAAGGTGTACCAGGTACACCTCCGCCTGTTCCGGGCCCCGTTCCTAATCTATAATCATAGCCTCCCCTCATGCAGGAGCCAACCGGCGTAGACGTCGAGACGGGATTCGACTGTGTGCCCGTGGTGGCTGGATTCTGAAAGCTGGAGGCCATCTTGTAGGAGAAAAGCTGCTGGGTAGCGGCAGCGGTACTCCTAACGATATCCTGATGATGCTGTTGCTGTGCTTGCTGTTGTTGCGTTAGCTGCTGCTGCTGTTGATTCATCAGGTGTTGATGTAAATTCTGCTGTTGTTGCTGTTGCTGCTGTTGTTGCTGTTGTTGTTCGGCAGATACGGCGTTTAAACCCGAAGGCCACCAGGCGGTACCACCGGAGGCATCCTCGCGGCTTCCTGGGCTCGCTGTGCCCCAGCCACCGGCAACGCGGTGGTGTTCCGACATATCGTACACGCAGACGGTCTGTCTGTCACTTCGGTCTCGTTTACCACAAACGGTACCACCAACCAAGGAAAAGAAGAGGATGCACGAAGAAATTACACGACACGCACTCATACACCACACATACGCTCCTCTGTCTCCCTCATACAGGACATGCACACATACGCACGCGAACGCTGTGCGCGCGCGCACGCACTCGCTCGCTTGCTCTCACACCACCGACAAAGTATACCTCTCTACACGCACACACACATGTACGCACACGCACCCTCACATTCGTACGGGATCCTGTTCGTGACCGTCGTGTATCGCGCGACACGCACCGCACGCGCTACTGTGTTCTCACTGTCACACCACGTTTCTCTTGTCCAGCCGGCGCACTACACGATCACTACTAGTACTCCTGGTAGCACAAGCGGCTTCATACACGCTGCTTTTTCCACGACGATGTATAGAGGAGGTCCTCGTGAATACGTACGTTATACTTGGGATGCGGTCTACTCGACGCTACGCTCAACCGTTCGTTAGCTCCGTGAGTAGGTATGGCGGGTAGAGGAGGAGGGCGGGCGGGTGGGTAGGGGAGGGCGCTCTCTCTCCCCTTCTAGCTCTTTCTTTTTCCCTCTGTCTCCCCACCATCGACAGATACACTGCCGCGTCTCTCCGTCTCTCTTTTTCTCCCTCTTTCTCTTGCCGTCTCTTCTCTCTTCGCTCTCCTTCTCTTTCTCTCTTTCCCTTTTCTTCCCTCCCCTAAGTACTCATAGAGCCTTTCATTCGAGAGACACAACGTTTCTTTTCGAAGTCACCGATAATGATATTTAATAATAAATATGTATCTTCGTTCATTTATGCGTGCACTATCGTTCCCCTTACGAAAAATACATAGTATATATATATATACATATATATATATATATATATATCTCTATATTGCCCTTTTCTTCCCTCGAAAACGTGACGGCCTCTTCTCTCTACTTGCTCGTACACACGGTGCTAATTACGCACTCTATGCGACACCACGCTCGCATAGAGACGCAATGCTTCTTTTACGTGTATATACACACCGACGTTGGCTGTTGCACAGTGGTAGTGGAACGCGTAATAGCTTTTTCACATGGAGAAGCTTACGCGCGGATTGCTTCTCTCGCCACCGACTCTACACGCGATGCCGCACACACAGAGGGCGAACCTGGCGAGGACGGGCTGGCTGGACGCTTGTATATTCTCTCTTTCTCTTTCTCCAACCCGATCCCCTTCCACACCGACCCGAAGTCTCACTCACTACTTGTCTGTTTGTCTCTTTCTCCGCGTTCCTCTGTCTTTTTTCCACTTGCACGAGCTTAGCCTTCCTTCCAGCGGACGCCGGCGAACTCGTACAGCGTTGCCAAGCCACGCTTTCACCCGCCCGCTCACAAAGGAAAACCCGAGTACGCCGACCAATCGAACTACATTTCAGCAGTGGTGGGGATGGCGGGAGTCTACCACTACTGACATCGAGGCAACGTCGCTTTCTCTCTTCCGTTCGTAGAGAATTCGAGAGCCATGGCTCGTAGTCCCCGGTAAGGTAGAGGGGCAAACGACTGCAAACCCTTCTCTACCCTTGAAACTCGAGGTCAACTTTTAGGCAGAGAAAGAGAGCGAAAGGGAGAGGAAGACACACCAACTCTGACTTGTCGCCGTGCGCTCTTTCTTCTCGCGCCTTTTTTTACCCTTCTTAGTTTCGTTACACTGCTACGGTCACTGGAATTTGCTCCACATTGGTACTTCCTGCTTTTCGCGCACCCTTTTTCCTGCGTGTCAAGTCGGCTTTACCGACCGAAGAACTCTCACTTCGTGTCACTTGTCAGTCGATACGGAAGAACTTTTTAAAATTTCCGAGAAAACAAAACGCGAAACATTTTTTACAATTTTTTTTAGATTTAACGAAATTATGCTTTCCTTTAGTATATCCATCTCCTTAAAGGCATGAAATATGCACATTTCATGTATATGAATGTAATAGTTTATTAATATCGAAACACCCTCGCTGTTTAATAAATCAATGTTAAGTTGTACATTTTCTACTACAAATTCGTTAAGTTTTATAAAAGTGTACCGAATTTAAAAATTTTACATATTTCTGAAAATCCGGTGGAAAAATTGAAAAGTTTAAATATATATACTTTCTCGTTCGTCTTCGTAAGATAAAATATAATAAATATTACTCCTAACAATTTCTGGGACAATGCTTTATACTAACAAATCATGTTTCTATAAAAACATAATTAACTCTTAATGATTACGATAATATGTAAATCTTTCAGTGCGTTAATTATCCTCCTTTCATTATTCAGAATAGTATTTCAAAAAGTATGGTTACAACGTTTTACATATATACTGAACTTATTCAAATGGAACACAAACTGTCATACCACATATGGAATGTAATTCCTAGCATATATATACTCTATAAACTCGTACCCCATAGCCAACGCATACCCCGTAATTTCTAGCTGTTATCAGAAGAAAGATCAAATCTATTAATATGGAAACGTATCGTGGGAACGATCGCCGTGCAACGTTGTTAAACGGCGAACCTGAACCTCCACGAGAAATTTCTAACGCGTAAGGAGCAACGTGAAATTGCGCAAGCTTTTGGAATTCCGATTTTTTAAAATTGCGCACAGACAAGACAAAATGAAAATGTATATCATAGGATTTGTACGTCGGGCTTCCTTTCTTCCCACTCAACCCCCAATCAAGAGGCGGGTGAGTCGGAGGTAACCCGGCAAATCGAGAGAGAGAGGAGAAGAGAACCGGGTCCGGGTCAATAAGACGCATGAGCAAGTGAAACAGAGATGGAACGAGAGAGAGAAACCGAAGGAGCGAGCGAGCAAACAGGCGCGTTGGAGAAACAGAGAGAAAGAGAGACCGCGCATTCCCAGGGCTAGGCAACGTAACGAACGAACGAACGAACGAATGCAAGAAGGGGCACGGTGAACAAGGGAAATGGTGGAATGGCAAGAAAAAGAGAGGTACCGATGACGAAAGGAAGGAGAAAGAGAGAGGGAAAAAGAAACATACAATGAAAGAGAAAAGGCACAGCAGGCAACGAGAGTCCTGGCTTCAAATTCTCGACTCGTGTTGGTACCGCGATGTTCGTTCGAGCGAAGCGAGCCGATTCCGTCCGAAACGAACCGATCTCTCTCGATTCCGTCAGTGTGAAAAAGTAACCGAATAATTTTACGACAAGACGTCGAAATTAGAAAATAGTAATAGATTTTACAAATTTATATAGATCCTACAAAATACGCTTTATGTAACTTCAATGATAAATTCAAGAAAATTTATGAAAAAGATTTTTCGATGATTTCAAGGAAATGTAAAGAATAGTAAATACATATGTAAAATTGTTAATCTATTTGGGACTGTAATATCTTTTAAAGTAGAAGTAAAATAAGAGAAGTATATATATTTGAGAATTATGAAAACAGATGTACACATTCCACGTATACATACAAATAAACGTGTGTAATTCACTGTGTTCACATTAGTATTTCAATTTAAGTAGCTAACAAAATATATGTAGACTTATGATAGTAATATGATTGGAACCAAAATAAAAAAGATCATAATAGTTGTCGATGAAAAACTTTCAATAAAAGATAGAATATCTTATATCGAAGAATGTCCAATTTTTTCTTTAAGATTCCAAATTAAATTTTTCAATACATAATTTTCAAAACATGCACCTACAATACATGTAATAATTTTATCAAAAAATGATATGCATCCACGTTTTAAATAAAATTAAATAAACTAATAAATAAGAGCAAGCTAATTTTGAATTTTTTACATATTTAAATTATAGGTAATAATAAATATAAATAATCATGCATTCCCATCAATATAATTTATATAAATGTACAAAATATGTAAATACTAGAATATTAATATTTGTAATAATAGAATATTAATAGTAATATTTCTTAAATATATCTTAGGCTAAATTAATTGAAATGATTAAATTAAATCATTGTATATAAATGACTGCTCCCCAAACAAAAATTAAATGAAAAATTAACAAATGACTAATTAAAATTGAAAATACATCCCATCTCTGTTCTTCTCGTTGCTCTAAATTTGACAGGTTTGTCAAAAATTTGGAACACGTAAAATGATCTTGCTATTTTGATACTACTTGTTGACCAATTCTGTCGATGAAAATTATGTCATTCTGTTGAAAGCATTTTTACGTTTATTCGTGTATATCACGACTTTTAAGCATACAATGCGAAATTTTAATGTACGGCGTAAGAAAAGGAACATGATATATCTATTATGGACCAATGCCAAACGCGTATATGTATATACGTACATACTTTATACCATGTACATTTAAGAGTGTTATATTTGCATTTATTCGATGCACCTGTATAAGTATAAAGAAACAATATGAAATACTTAATATCCTTTTTCGCGTAAATGTATATGTTTTCTCATACATATAAGTGAATTTATGCACATATGTCTGTATAACGTTCTCCTGTTTTTTCTTGACATCGAATAAATGGTAATTGCGAGCTACACGTACATATATAACGTTGAACGTGCCTGTCAGTATTACGCAAGATCACTTTCAATTTTATTATTCCTATATTTGAAACTGCTCTTGCGTTTCGTTATAATTCAAGTGGAATATTTTTACGCAGGGACCTAAATCCCTAACGTTATAAATTGTAAAAAGAGTTGTTTAAAAAGTTAAAGTTAGTTTTAAAAGTTAAAAGTTAACAAGTGAAAAAAATATAATAATTAATTCTATAAAATAGTACTATCAATTATATACTTTCTATAATATCTACTGAGTATTTCGTGATTACAGTATCTAAATAATTTAAAAACTATACATATACATATTTTTTAAATCACGAAGGTTTATAGACGGTGGCAATACAGAGAAAACATTTCAAAATAGTTATGCAACAATACTATGTTATGCTCTTCAGCTAAAGTTAATTTCATACTTTTAGATGTTTATCTTCGAGATATTCACGTAACATTAGATAGTATGGAACATTTCAAAATATATATAATATAATATGAACTTTTTATATAGCAAATGAAATAATATTTTTTAAATATTCTTTACCCAAAACCCTTGCCTAAAAAATTTTATTTTCTATTTAATAACGAGTTTACTAATTGTGAGCCTAGAAGAAATCATAAATACAATTTGATTCGTAAATAAAGTATAGAAGTTAATAATCACTGAATATAAACATACTTAATATAAGAAATGAAATACAATGAAATATAAATAAAAAAAATTAAATAATAGATTAAGATATTTTTATAACAAATTTTCATAATAGAAATAAAATGTTATATCAATTTGATTTATGATCCATATAAAAGATTCAGAAATAAATATTCAGTGTAAATGTTGAAGTTACATCGTATATTATATAGGTTGAGTCGTCACCTAACTCAACCATTTCACATTATTCAAGAAATCATGTATTATAAATAAAAAAAATGTTTTAAACAAAAATTAAATGGTTTCGGAAATAATTTGATGTTATTAGTATTTTTGTAAATGAACATATAGAGGACATTAAAGAACAAAGTTTAATTGGAATAGAATCATGACAATATTCTTTAATCTATTAATCCATCCTATCTCTCTCTTTCCTCCAAAAAAGATTAAGCTACTTATATTTAAAAATAATTGGTTCAGCAGATATTCTGATTTTAATCTTGTGAAGTGGTCCTTGTAGTACAACGTTTACTTTCTTAAAATTAATATTCAGAAGTACGATTTTTAACTTGAATTCAGAGATTTATTGGCGTTTAAAATGACTTAGCGGTAGCAACAATCCTGTTTAGTACTTCTTTAAAAATCTGTTGATCTGTCGAAAAATCTGCTTCAAGTCGTTAAAAGTGGTATATATTGTTTCTTACGACTTTCGTTTCTCAAACAACTTTATAAAAAATCGGATAGTGTCAAAAAGATATTTATTCTAGTAATCTCGGTGGAACTTCAATATATCCACATTATCCAATCAATAATTAGTTGAAATTTAATTATATTCATTGGTTACGTGTTATCTAAAGTCTTTCTTCAAAATTGAATACCATATCGCAATAGTAAAGTAAAATTATATCTCTTGAACTAATAGATATTTAGTACAAACAGTTCAATATCCATATGTAAGAAATTATGAGTTGCATCGACTAATATATTAAGACATCATACATTTCTAAACATGTATCCTCTGCACGTTCACGTATAAAAGGACCATGTATATAATATCAGATCATGTTTCTTTCAATTTTTATGTGAAACATTTTCCTATACAACAAACGATTTACGAGTAACTTTTAATAGTCGAGTTCAATTAAGCATCCTATACATTGTGAGATAACGTATACAATTTTATATTTGGCATAATTCCTAATAGGCTATATAATAATTTCCCACAATTTCTAAAAAATATCACTCCACATATTTCACATAATTATTGAATGTTAATCACTATTATAAATTTCGATTGTATTCGTAATAATAATAATACCTATAAATGCAACAACTTTCAGAAATCATGTTTTTCGAAATTTGTATGTATCATATATATTAAATTTTCAATCAAATCATACCCAAAGATTGCAGTAATTCAATATATCGTATACACAAGTATAATTTTTCTTGCTATGATTTTAATCAGTACATGTTCAACACTGTTATCATACGTATTCATATGAATATGAAATACTACTAATCAAAATAATATCTTTGTAAATATAAAACTATTATTGGAAAATTTAAAATACTTCAATATTAATAACGAAGTACATCGTTAATTTAATAAGGAAAATGATTGAGAAATATAATATACGAATTAAAGATATCTGTATTTAATTCCAAATTACTTAAGTAAAACTGTTGTAAGTAAAATTTTGTGAAGCATTATTTAAAATAATATTTCAGTATATTTAGTTCTGACTATAATAATTTTTATTTTAACTTGAGTTGATTTATAAGTAGAGTGAAATGTACATTTTCTGAGAATAATAATAAATAAATATTAATGCAATTACTTCAAAATTTAATATTTTAAAATTTGTAAATATTTTTAGGAATAATTAATTATAGGAGAAAATTTATTTCGATACTGTTCATCAGTAGTTAATCGTTTTGACGACATAAAGGTAGGGTTCAATTAGTTCTAGCAATTACCGTAAACATTTTTTCAGCTTCGCATACCTGGCTTCAATAATACATTGGAATTGCCTAAATAAAAACTGTTCAAACAGATAATCAGAAAAACGCGAAATTGGTGTAAAAAAAGAAACTGTAAACAAATACTTACATATTCCTATAGTATTTGTTCGAAAATAAATATAACTCCGATAGAAAATTCTTCTCTGGAGATAAATAATTTTCTTTCAAAATTAACAAATCAACAACATTGAATTATTATTAGAATTTGATCATTCATATTTCTGTGAAATCATATTCATAATCAATGTATATAATGTAATAATCAATTGTATAATTCTAAATTATTGTGTTAACTATTTCTATAACGCAACTACTCTTCTCTATATTAAAAGATTAAATAGTGAATTATATGTAATTCACGTTATCGATGTTGTAAGTAGTTTCATTAAAAATATTTTTAAATACGAGCGACTATGAAAATATATAAAATATTATCAGCGAATAATTGATTTTTCTGTTAAAAATTTTTTATTACAGAATAATAATACTCCGGAATGGTTAAAATATTAAGTTACTTTAAAACTACAATCTTCGAACAGATGTACACCATCAATTAGGAAGTATCAGGAACTCTTATGTGGGTCAATGGTCCACGAGAATATGAAAGTATGTCTTATAGCAGTATAATAATTACGATGTAGCAAAGATAGTGTGTTTCGAAACAGCAAAATTTATTGACATGAAGTACGTAAAATTTATCGACTCGTTAAAAAAAGAAATAATAAAATGAACCTTCCCTATATTTTTATTTGTTCTAAATATTTGTTCTTGAATATTACACAAATAAACAAAATATGTTATAATTTCTGATTGCAGTATATAGAATTGTTTTAAAAGTTCATATCTAAGGAATTGAAAATTATATTTTACTAGTTTTTATATAAGATACTTCTATTCAAATGAAAGGATTAACCTTTTCAAGATAGAGATTTGTTTGACGTCATAGGAATGCATGTAGAATAAAAGTTTCTTATCTGTTTAATGATTAGACTCGAATATCTTCGACTCTTCCAAACATGAAAAATTATCTGCTTTTCCGAAAAATGCAAGACTATAAATATTATATAGGTAAAATTTCTAATTGTACAGTGAAACGTATATAATCATGTATATTGTATTTAGTAAGTTTTTGAAATAAATACCACATATTATTAAAATACACTTACATAAATGTAAACGGAAAACAAAAGATAACAATATTTCATCTACAAAGCGCTCGTAAATTAAGTTTTTTATTCGTTATAATTCAATAAATTCGTCCAAAGCTCTATGTCCAATTGCTATTGCTACTCCTCTAAAATCTATTTTTAAATTCAAAATCATGCCATTACCTTACTGATCATGTAAATTCTTTAGTGTTTATACTTTGTTTTTATTTTTACTCTCATACAACATATAACATAACTGTTTAATTTGATAACACTTTGTTTTGCACAAAATTTTATGTAAAATTTATATAACTTTAACCACGTAAGCAGGGTATAAATAGCAGCCACACAGAAGTTTTATAGCATATAAACATTGGTTAAATGTTGATACTCGATAATCGATTATTAATACACGTAACATGTAGAGATACCCTGTCGCGGAGTAATACTTTATATCACACAGACGTCGTATAAGTGTAAGAAAATAATAGAATAACAACGATAAAATTAAATATATAAAATCAAACTGTCATATATAGTAAAGTAATAATTTTCACTATTTCTTATTTCATAATAGAATCCTAAAAATAAACTGAATGATGCTTTTTTGTTTATACTCTAACGTGATTTATCAGAAATATGATTGTAGCAACATTATAATTAATAAATAAACGAATTATATAATATTAAATAACTACTGAAGAACGTTATGGAAAACTCTGAACTCTGAAGACCAATGAAAATATATTTTAAACTTATTCTTAATTTCTAAAAAACAATTTTGTGAATTATTTTTTACTATGTCTAGAAACATACTGTTTAGATATACATATATGTATATATATGTTTATTAAAAAAGTTATCAATAATATAAATTAATGACATTAATATAATAATTTATATCAATATATCGATATGTACATACGTATGTATATACGTATTTGTATCAATTACTGAAATATTCAATTACATTTCGTAGTTGTAGCTTATATTATGTTTAATTATAATATTGGAACTTTCTCAACTTTGCGCACATATTTCATTTTTATATTCATATAAGTTCTCTTTTTGTAAACAATATAGATAAAAAATTGCTATCAGGAATGCAAGTTATGTTTTTTCTTTTACATTTCTGTTAATTAGTAACTCATAAAATTATGTGCACTAACATGTTTAGTTTATTCTTTTCGTTTTTTCTTGATATCTTTTTAAGCAAATGACTAAAGACTATATCGAAAAATTAATGTCCGATACCTTTTTGTAATACGAATAAATACGAGCTATATTGAGAACATAGTACACAGTATAATCTACTCATAATTAGTTTTCACATTGTCCCGACATTGATCCATTAGTATTCTTTAATACTGGCTCAATAATAAATGTATCCGTATTATAAAAGATGATGATTTATGTGGATGGTGGTAATATTATACTGTCCACAGTATCTACGTATAATATGACTACGTCGAATATACATAAAATCGAATAACTGGTTTACTCCTGATTTCATAACATTACATGCTATGTGTCAGGTGCATTTTGTATAAGCAAATTTATCGCGTTTTTTGGATAGTGTAACATTAATTTCAAAAATATGCAAAAAATTGCAATTAATTGAATATTCAGTATAGTATTGAATATTCAATAAATGTTTTCTAATTTGTTGGTTCTTATTTTAGGCTTTTGAATATGATAGTAATATACATACAGTAATTATTGCACAAAATGATTTAAAAGAGAAAAAAGATGTTCAAATTAAAGCTATAAAATAGTTCACTAATTTAATATCAAACAGCATCGAAAATATTTTGTGTACTAAACAGGCACGATTTATAAATCAAAATCTTATCTCTGGTTCATCGTTTGGAGTACAGGGAGAACGATTATGGTCCGATGAAATTATCAATGCATTTAATATTAGAACTTTGATAAAAAAAAAAGTAAGAATGGTTGCATCATACATTAAGAAAATGTTTAAAAAATGTACTTAAAATATAGACTTTTTCTTACAATTTAAATACTTCATAATTTGAAAATTTTGTATATAAATTACATGCAAACTATTTATATTGGTTTCAACAAATCAAATAAATACAATTAAAATTAAAAAATTAAATATCTAATAAAAATTTGAAAATTATTTTTATATAAATAGGTGAATCATTGATAATTTTCTATCAAGTGTATAAATATAGATATGACATATAGTATTGAAGAATTAGTAATATTGTTATTGTAGAAATTCCAGACATTCCAATCCAATAAACAATAATTGTAGTATCCAAGAGCATATATTAATACATGTAAAAAATATATATCTTTAAGAAAAAAAGTTGTGATTTGATAACGTGTTGTGAGTATAAGCAAAAGAGACGAATAAGTATAATATCACGTATACATCTCTACCGGACTACATGTAAGCTCATATTACGCACACACAACAAGTACAGTGACGTTTGCGTATTGCAAACATGTCTTCCGTACATTGATTATATTCCCACCATTTTATATATAATCAACCACATATTTCAATATAAAATGATCTGGTGTTTTATTTATATTAGACATATAAAAGAAAAATAACGTCGACAAATTTTAGGAACTGACCAAAAATATTATATGCTGAATGTAGAAATGCAATAACAGCCGAAGAAAGAAAGTAAAAATTATTTTGGCGCCTTGTATAGTACGTTTCGTTGATGATATGGCGCAGACAGTAAAAACAGACGCTTAAGAGACGCTTACGTGTAAACATACTGTGCATAACGCTCGTTCTTTCTCGTTTTACTATTCATTGATTCGTTTAACACAAATCGTAAAAATGATTTTCCTTAACTCAACTACATTCATATTACTCTATAAAAGAGAATAAAATAGAACGTAAATATGCCATTGTCGATCATGCACATATAATTTTAATAGACTAGAGAATTGGATGTGAGCGGGAAATCAAAAGCAATATAATATATTATAAACCACGTTATGGATAACAAACTAATGACTAAAAGTCCCTCTCATTTTTTACACATTTTCCAATAGCATCGTGCTCACCGCCATAATTTAAGAATTAAACGGGAAATTAATCGTTATAAAACTATGACGAGTACTATAGTACAAGATCCCATATATGCCAATGCATGGCGCAAGTAGCCAAACAGAGACTGATCGTACGCGGGCTATAGCCTTGACGGATGATTTATGACGAAACACTCGTGACACAGGCCACGCCGACATTTTACATTATGAATCTAGAATATCTACGTTTTCACGACAGTGAAAACTGTCACATGAAATTCCTTCACGTATTTATACATAATGATAACAAAGTATACGAGAACCTTCCTGCTAAACACATCTCTGGGCAGCCATTTGCTATGACGGCTGTGTAGAAATAAAAGGTATATGCACAGTACGCAGCACAGTAGCACTTCACTAAATAATAGCTCGTATTACGCTTATCATACTATGATGATAGCCTATTGATCAATTGTTGGTCGCCAAAATCTGTCAACACTCAAAAAGAAAAATATTTGGATTTTTCTTACCTGAACGGTCCTCTACAGCTAAAAGGATTCTCAGCTTCGAATATCGCGACCCCACGCCACTTGTGCGGCATATGAAAGTGTATGGGGAAAATCTGTATTACTATTGGCTTATTTCAGATAAGCCGCAAAAAGTAAGCCAATCAGCATCAACCTTTTATGTTTTGAAGCGTTTCTTTTTGCCCCCCCAATAAAATGTCTGCTGGTGGAAAGGGCGCGAAAAATCATGCATGGAAAACTGCCTACACGATATCATTCGCTTCACACTAAACAATATCGTTTTCTACCCTATTAAATAAACGTATTTTTAGTAATAAAATGTATTTGTTATGTTTGACTAGAATAATAATACCTTTAGATAAATAAATAGTTTAAATCATTAAGGTTAGAATTTATTATTATTGTAGATGGCGCTAGATTCCGAAAGCTAAATGTTAAGGCGCAAATTACAGTACCGCCAACATGATGCATAAAGTATTCATGCATATATGTGTGTGTGTGTGTGTGTGTGTGTGTGTGTGTGTGTTGTGTGTGTATATATATATGTATATATATAACATACATATAATATCTTTCACTAATTTAATGAATTATTTTGTACTATGGAGATAAATATGTTTAAGTAATAAAAAGTAAATGATATAACTGTTTTATTAAATATTTTGAAATACATTTATGTAATAATCTGTAACATAAAAAAATAATTGCACATAGCTTTTATTATAAATAAATAGCTATTTATAAAAATTTGTATTACATATATTATACTTATTAGTATTATATGAAATATAATATTTATAAATCCGTTTTTATTAATCATAATACATTTACGAATTTACAGTAAAGAAAGAATTGATATACTGTAATAAATTTTTGCAAATATGTATGTTAAATTACGAATTTAAAATATAAAATTATACAAAAGAGTTAGAAGTTATACGCTACATGTAATTTATATTTTAGTATATATAAATTCTACTGATATCTTTTCTATAACAATTACGATTTTCCAAAAAATATATTAACTTGTTCACAAAATATGTTTTTTATTGTGAATATGACATAAATCATATATGTATAATAGCAGAGAGAATATCTTATAATAGATATATATTTATTAGCTTTATTCATACATACATGCATATATATATATATATATATATATATATAATAAACATGCAACATGTGAAAGAAAAGAAACTAGTTTTCCAAATCAAAAACTTTATAATTTTTTTTATTAGATATTGCTCTTTGTTATCTTTATCTTTTCTTCTTATCCCACATACTATAAATGTATGACTTATTTTAGGAAATATTTTTAGTAAATATGAATTTGATGGGAAAGCTAAATGAATTCAAAACAAAAAAGAAATAATAATAACAATGCAAAATATAAAAAATTGACAAAATAATATACGAATTATGAAATATATACATGTATATGATTAATTAAAAGTTGTTCATTTTGTGTCAATGACAAAATTTATAGTTGGTAGAACTGATTTTTGCTGTATAGGAATTTCTTAAAGTTAAACCATGTCGTTCGTGTATATGTATATCCATTTATATATTTACATTATACATGCATACACATATGTATCTTCAGTTCACGCAGTATCATATGAATCAATGTAGATGTGTAAATAATAAAACGCGGTGAAGTGCTGTAACATAGGATTTTAAAGAATTCTGTAGAAACATAGACGTATTGCGAGCAAATAGTGGTGTCAAATGTTTGTCTTCTAACAAAATTTTCAAAGTATTTGCAGTAACAGATACGTATAAATAATTCGTATGTTAAATTGTTTGAGAGAAAGAAAGTGAAACATTATACGACATCGTTTAACACCGATGTCTTCGTAATACGCAAACTCTACTATTTAAATTATCGATTTGTGAGCTTGAATCTTCATATTAAATAAAATTCTTTTTACACCGGCAACTGAAGAATAAGTTTCTTTGAAAAGTTATCGATAACAAATGAAATTGAACGGGAAATTATGACTGTGAAAAATAGGCATCGCCGAGTATATTTTACTCTTAGACACGCCGTTTTTTGACGCAAAACACGTACACCAAAAAATCTCGAGGTTGTTAAAGTTCTAAATACTCTTCATACTGATTTAGTTGATGTTAAGAATAAAAAAAAATGAATGGATTCAGTACCGGTGAAGAAGATTCCAGAGGAGCTGCTGATCAGATTTGTTGCCTTGTAGATGAGGGTGAACGATGCACTCGGCCAGCTGGCAACGCTTCTTATAGCAAACGTATTCAAAAAACTGTAACTCAGCGACGATTAAAACTTAATCTTGATCCAGTGGTAAGATTAATGACTACAAATTATGTTACAATACACATACTTGTCATTTTCTTTTAAGTTTATTTAAAGATTTCCTTTTTTTCTATGATTTTGAATGTTATGTGTCATTCATGAAAGATTTAATCATTATTTTTGTAAAATAGCATTATTTTAGTTTTCTTTTTAAGATTCTTTATGAAAGATTAAAGTTATTGAGTATGTTACAATGTCATGCTGGTACAAGTCTTGGAAGTAAATTTATATAATTAAACGTTATGATTTATCTGTATTACTGTTAATTTTTGTAAATGCTAATAATATGTACAGTCAAAGTCATACATACAATTTAAAAAGTAAAAAAATAATATTCTCAGTATTTTTTATAAATGCTGTATCTTGTATTTATATTTTATTAATATTTTTTTAATCCTTTGTAATCTTTTATAAATAGTTCATTTAAAGAAAAATTTGTAAACATCAAAAGTAGTTATAAATGATTAAGTGATAATAACATGTCGTTATATATCTTATCTATCATTAGGCACGACATATATATATTTGTGATTATCATAAGCAAGTGATACAATGTGCAAGATCTAAGCAACAACAACAGCGTAGACGCAAGGATTCAGAAGAAGATTCAGGTGAAACAGATAATGATCTTCCTGAAGTTGATCTTTTCCAATTACAAGTCGGTACGCTAAGGCGATATAAAAGGCATTATAAAGTTTCTACACGTCCAGGTTTAAATAAGGCTCAATTAGCTGATGTATGTATTAAACAAATATATATGTTTTAAACAAAAATTATTTTGTTTTTGAGAATATCTATTCATTGTACATGTAATAATTTATATAAAATATTTATAATGAAGTATATTGTTTCCTTCCAGACTCTTATGAAGCATTTTAAGACCATCCCTGTAATTGAAAAAGAAGCATTAAGCTTTTTCATTTACACAGTAAAAACTAATGCCAACAAATTGGATCAGAAGAATGGTTTAAGTAATGATACGACATAGCCTAGGCCTCATTTCATGAGTTTTGTTACTGTAATAACATTTTATTAGTAAGATCAAAAATATATATATGTATGGATTTTTACTTGTTAATAGGTATAGGTATTTTATAAGAGCTATGTATAAAAAAATATAACAATACATAACAGTATAACAATAGATAATAAAATATTGCTTATTTATACCATTCATTTTTATTTTCTTCTTCAGTTGAAAAAAATACTATTTAACAATAAGTACATATAACAATGATTAAATTATACTTTAATATAATTGTAATTTGTTATTTATTCACTCATTGCATTAAATCCTTTATTTCTAACATTTCAATGGCTTCTTCTTCACTGTCTCCGCTTAATTCTAGAACAATTAATAATTGCTCGACTAGTTATTTATAAATCATTTATCAAAAATATGTTATACATCCAGAAATGAATTATATAGAATACCTATATCTTCTATTTTATTTTCTTCTTTTTTTATCTCCGCAGTAATTTCAACATCACTTATTTCTTCTTCTGAGGATTCTGATGAATTCCATGTATTAGGTCCACCTTCGCCAAACGACATACCCTATAGAAATAGTTTTAAAATGTTGATTACATTAGCCATATTAAATTGTAATGTAACCTTTTAAGCGAATAGATATTTACTGTATTTGTTATTAATTCAGCAGAACCTTCTCCAGGCTTTATAATCGTACAATTTTCGTCTTCTTCCTCTTTTTCTATGTCAACTTAAAAACAGAAGTAAGTACAAATGTATGTAAGACTATGATAGATGGTTGTTTAGTATCATTGCTTTCACACTATACTGTTATGATCAATGAATTATTTACCATTAGATTCTATTTTTTCTATCTCACCCCATTTACGCAGTTTAATACTGATACATTCACCATTCATAGTTGTCAATTTCTTTGTCATTATGCACTCTTTAAAACGATTTACATTGCGATTATCTTTCCTGTACCTAAACATATATTTATAAAATGAAAATAATCTAATATGGGAAATAAAAGAAATAAAATAACTAAAAAATGAAAGTTTTACCTTGTTTCTACATCATAATTTACTGCTTCTTTTATTTGTTGCACTAATTGAACAGCATAATTTGTTGCATAATTAGAAACTGCTGATATCACGTCTTCAACAGTCATAGTTTTTGTCAAATAATTAAAATGCAAACTACAAAGTTCTCTGTACGAATTAATACCAAGAGTAAGTTGAGCTACACCAACTCTTTCTTCTAAATATGTTGGGTCCATAACTGTACTTCCACTAAAATATAATTTTATAACAAATTTTATTACTCGGCACAGGTTATTTAAAATAATTACACAATTTAAATAATTAACCTTTCAAATGTTATAAAAGAGACACACACTGGATAATGATATAATGTTAAGGGTAAAGGGTCTTTTTCAGAAAATGGATGAACTATAATATCTTCACCATTTGAAGTTACATCAGGTCTATGGAAATGTGAGAGAGCAGCTAATGTTGCAATGGAAGCACAATCAATTAAATTTCCATCATGATTAATAACATTAACATCAACCCTTAAATTCCACACCTGTATTAATTAATAAATATCTCATGTCATATTAATATCCAAATATAAAATGTAATTAAAATAATATTTTATACAAATATGTACAGAATTTGTCATATAACTGTTAACTCTTACATATCCTGTTACAATTACTCCTAACATCTTGATTAATTTCAAATAATTAAAAGTTCAAAGTGTTTAAGACAATATTTCTTACTTGTTTATCAGCTATGATACATAAAGATTCTAAATCTATACATTTGGAATCTTGATAACATTTTTCAAGTTGTCTGCTAATTAGTACTGAAATCTCAGATTGTCTACCACCATCAAAATGCTGCGCAGCCATTGGATTAAGTTCAACATTTATATGTAGCATCCCTTCATTAGGACGAGAGGTCTTAGGTTGTTGAATATCACACGTTACTTGTGCTATAACTCTATAATAAAATTATTACTTTACAATATCATAAAACATTTTATATATAAATTAAATACATAAATTTGTAAGTATCTAATATTTATTGATAATAACAAATATAAAAATATTCTTATTTGTTACATTCAAAGAAATCAATTACATTAATATTATCTATAATACTCTTAAGTAAATATTATATTATTGAGTTTGTTCTTACCTAGTTTGACCAAGCAAAACCATACAACTACCCCAATTGGATGCAAAATAAATTTTAGCAGGTCGTGCTTCGAATAAACATCTGCCATCCAATCGCTAAAACACATTTTAACCAATTTTAAACTTTTACATACAATAAGATATTAAAAAATACATACTGTGCCTTGTTCCACTGATTTATTCACAAAGTTCCTTTCACAATTCGTTAGCAGAACTTCCTTCATGATTTAAAATATTTATTTACCCATCAAACGCGTGTAAAATGTTGAACAAAAATATAACCTTAAATCAACGATATCACATATTTATCATATAAGTTTCACATTTTATTATCTTATCATCGTCAAACTATATTTATGATTAATTAATGTGCGTGTAATATAAATTAATTTTTCCTTCATTAATAGTTGCAAATAAAAAATAAGTAAGTATTTTTAAATACTATCCCAAATTACTTTTTACTATCGATACTTTATATGATAACATTCATGCATTTCGATATTCTATTTTCGAGGTAGTAGAGGTTCGAGGTAGGACCAATATTATGATAACAGGATAATTTTGAAAAACTTGTTGATATTAATTTATGTTATTATTAAGTCGTGAAAGATATTAAAAAAGAACTTTAAAAAGTTAGTTATATTCCAATTTCTCTAAACATTAAATCCATTTACATGTGACAGATTTTTTTAAATTAATTATAGAAAGTATACCTCATTTTTAAAATGTTTATATACAGAAAATATCTATCTATTATAAACATATTTAAAAATTGAATGTAATTATCAGCACTTATCTTATTTTATATAGTTTGTACATTTTTTTAAACGAGAATTAAACCAATGTTTAATCATGCGAATGACGTTTTATAATATTTATGAACAATATAGAAAAAATACATTAAGTTAATTTTTGTTCCCATACATATTTTATTCCAATCGATATTGTCAAAAAATATATATATTGATGACATTTGACATCATCGTCCGACGTATGAACTTCCCTTAATATTTCCTTTATTAAAGAATTGTTGTTCTCAATTCCTTTGAAATTGTAACATGATTTTAGAGATAGAAGCCGAAATAGAACAACGAAACGTTTAACAATAAGGTAATAGGTTTAAAGTCTTGTAAAAATAAATAGTATTAAAAAATTTATGTATTAGTGCACGCGCTCGCGCGTATTATATATGTATATGTACACCACACAAGTGGCCATGCCCGGTCATATCTGCTTCAATCAGCTTGGTTTATACGATCTGTTTTTAACGTTAAGTCTTGTCGTCAATAATCTGAATTCTATGGTATAATAACTGGCGAATATCGTATTCGTGAATATCCCGAATTTCAAGAAATTTCAATCTGTGTGTTTGGTAAAAGTTGTATTTAGATATCATACGCGTTTCGTGTATAATGCTGATCACGGTACGCGTGATACGTACGGATAGATACGTATAGATAGGGCCGATCTGTGGAATGGATGCTTAATAAGTTACATTTCGCGTTGCCTATAATTATCTTTCCCGAGCCCTTTTATAACGTTTACTTTCAGTTATTATCGGTAAGTTTGATTACCATCTACATCGCGTATCTAGCTATATTCCGTTCGCTACTTTTTCATTCTTTCGAGTTGTGTATCGTCGTAAGATAGCTTTTATATTGTGTTGTTGTAGTAGCGATTGCCTTTGTACGTCATCTGTAGGTAAATATCTGTTACATTTGCCTCTTTCGTTACTTGTATATTTTTGATATATTTGAGTATTTCATTATTTTCTTAGTTATTTTTTGATAATCATATATTTATTCATCTCATATTTGAAAATATTTCGTTTTTCTACAAGGTATTTGATATATATATATATATTGATATATATATGTATATATGTATATATATATATATTTATATATATATATATCATTTTTCGGTTTATCTTATAATGAAAAAGTTCGATGTTTATACAATTTAAATAGAATTTTTATCACAAATTCTAATTGCATTTATGTAAAATGTATTTTATATTTGTTTATATTTAAACAATAATTTACAATATTTATAAAAGTTGAATTTGCTCTCTTGGTAATAAAAGTTGTATAAACAAAAGCTTTTCAAATTCCGAAATTTTACATTAATTATGCACAACATGTAATTAATGTAACAAATTAAAAAATCTCCATATAACATTGTTCTATCTAACTAATTTATTAGAAAGCAAAAGAGAATATTATATTTTATTATTATTATGTAATTTATGTAATTTAATTTATAATATTTTAAACGATTTTGTGTATTTTTATATTTCTACAGAACTTGAAATATTCATCTATGATGCTGTTTTATTAAGGACATGACAACAATCTGTTATATACTTACTATAAACTATATTTGTGGTAAGTAATATTCAATATTTAATCACTATCATAAAATATTTAAATGTTTTAATCCTACATAATATAAAAAGTTGGTATTATATATTTTATTTGCATCTTATTTTTATGCAAATAAAAGAGATACGTGATCTATAAATTATACTATAGATAATATATTTAAAACTTAGATTTACTATTTCATATTTTACATATTTCCTCATCAAATTTTATTTCATAATGATTAAAAATAACAAATCAATAAAATATAAGGAAAATGTTATTTGTAGATTATTGTGGTTTTGGATAAATCATTCATTTCTTGATCGAAACATTGTAAAGAATTTTATACAGTTATGGAATCAAATGACAGAAAAAATGTTTATCTTGCAAAAACGGGTGATAATTCCTTGAATTCTGGAATGAGAGACACAATGATTGTTGGTCAGACAAATATGACACCAGGTAAAAGTGTATTATATTTATATAAAATGTAGATTTAAATAAAATTTTGTTATAAATAAATAAAATGATACAAAAATATATTATTCATCAAAAAACTTACAATTAAATTATGGCTTTTTATATGTTTATTTGTTTAATTTGTTAGAATGTGGTGAACCTGTGATGAAACCTGGAAATGTGTCCAGTGTTTCAAACAATCAAGCAAAGTGGTCAAATGCTCAAAGTAAGAATTTTATAATCAATGCAGTCCCAGTGAAAAACGAGGTAAATATATAAAATGAGTAGTAATTTATGTAATAAGAATATATATACATATATTAATGGAATTACATTGTAATTTTAGATTGTTCATCTTGAAGATGGAGCACATTGCAATAAAAAAATGTATTATTACGATAGACATTACACAGGGCATGAAGAAACAGAGAGACCAACACGTAGAGGAACAAAACGATACAGAGACAAAGATGCGCCTAAAAGGGCACTGTATGTGTTTACAATGTTGATTGATGTTTGATGTATTGTTTACAAGTGTCGTTTTAGGTCTGCCTTTTTCTATTTTTGTCAAGAATTACGTGGAAAAATGAGAGAATTACATCCAGAAATGGGAGTTGGTGATATTGCTAAAGAGCTGGGTAAATTATGGATGAGTACAGATCTTCAAACTAAATCAAAATATATGGCAATAGCAGAAGAGGATAGAGCCAGATACGAAAGAGTAAATAACTTATTCAATATTTTTATTAATATTAAAATGTAATTTTAACAGATGTTTGAACTTTTAATCATTTAGGAAATTATTGCATACAATAAAAGAGTAAAAAACTATGATCCAGAAGAAGTTGGACCTGTATAAGTTTCTCAATCTATTAAGAATGAAGGGACAGTGTACTTTGCCCTAAATCAAGCACTCGCCAATTAAAAATGTATAACAATTTTACTAATAGTTTAGTATTGTCAATCGTTGTATATATTACGTACACTGTTGACATCGACAAATCTGAAGAAAAATTATGTGCTGTCAAATTTGGTTATAATTCTTGGAAATAGCATTTGAAACCAACTGTTCTTTTTCATTTATTTGACAAATTGAATATTATTTTTTGTGAATAAGGTGTGCTAATATATTTACAAACGATATCTAATACAAGTAATAACATTAATATCAATAGTAATAATACTGAAAAGTATGATGCAGATAATAATAACATTATTATTATTATTAAAGGATGATAATCTATATTGCTATTAAATATGTTATACACAATTGAAGCACAATACAAGTAAAAGTCAAGCAGAGTGAGCTTTGTACAGTGCACTTTTCTTGTCTAATTATGCATTATTCATGTTTATAACGATAAAATTAGATATCAGGGACTATTTATATCTAAAACCCTGTATAGAACATATATTCCATGTATTTTGTTCTTTTTCCAATAAAGATAAAATCATTTAAAGCATTTATAATCCTTATACTCTTGTTATATTTTTAAACTTATTATTTCTTTACTAATATTGTGAAAAGGTATGATTAACATGATTCTGATTAAAAATTGATTTTATTAATTTATTTGATCTTCCTTGTGTAAGATTACACACCAATTCCCCTGATCATAATACACCTTTTTTATTGTAAGATTCGGCACTTCTGAACATAATTGTGATAGTTCATTTTCTTCAAATACATGATAATATCTAAGAAAGTTGCCGCCTCCTTTTCTTTTCCATGGAACAAGCATATCCTTACAGACAAATTTTGTACGATTTTCATGCACGGGTAATGTTATACCATATTCTGTTAATTTTTGTGTATGTGAAATATTGTCTTCCTTTTTACTTAAATTATATCGCAAATAAGCTGTTTGAATAGAATCCTTTTCTTGTTCTTTTGCCCATACATAAATTAAACATTTTCCATTTGGCCTAAGAATTCTTGTTAATTCAGAAATGGCTTGTTTCCTTCGCTCATGAGTCGAAAGATGATGAATTACAGCTATACATATTACTGCATCGAAACGATTGTCTCTATAAGGTAAGTATAAACAGTCAGATAGGGATACTTCAAAACCTTTACTGCGACAAATTTTCATTAAATTGTAGCTTCTATCACACCCAACCTATATTACAGAGGGTTTGTTTTCATATTATGCTTGTTATTATATAAAGCTATATGATGTGTAATGCATACCTTAAATATATTTTTAGCTTGATAAAGATATTTGCCATTCCCGCATCCTACGTCTAATAAGATATCACCTGTATTTAAAGTTTGAAGGAATTTGGTTACATTGGGCCATTGTTTATGCCTTGTTTCATCAAAATGATTTGAAATTTTATCATAAACCTATATATAAAAAAGTTGTAAACTTAGTTAATAACTCATTAAATATAAGTACAATCACACATAAATGGTAATTTATAATACGTACATCATGTACATAAGAATTTTCTATTCCTAGAGCTATTTTACTATCGATCAGAGTAGTAGAGTTATTCTGTTTAGTATCGCAATATTCCGGAAAATTACAGCAACAATCACCCCTGTGTATTTTCCGGAATGTAAACGATACTCTTGTTCCACGTGGTTGAGTTGTCACTCCATTTGAAGATTTTACTATGTCATTATGTCTAGGGCAAATTCCATGCGACCAGGCATAACGAGCTTCTCCTGACATGATTAACAATGAACGAGCAGGTAAAAGGACAGCAGCTTTCTCATTTTCTCGTTTAAAATCCATTATACAAGCTGAGCCCAATGATAATGACAATATACTATCTTCAAACGCACTATGTGTATCAATATGTGGAGGAATACCTTAAAATTTAAAACATTACTACTGTATTTTTTGGAAAAAATGAACTATGTTAAAGGATAATCTTCGTGAAATATACCTTGACCAGGTAAATAATGATTAATTGTCAATTGGTCATATTCATATGGAACATCATGATATTTTTTGAACAGCGTTTTTAAAAATCGATAGTTTTCAGGTATAGGTATAATAGGTTTATCTGGATCTACTTTATTTGAATTATATTGAAATTCATATCCAAAGTGTTTAACTTTCCTATGTTTTAATTCTGATGATTCTGAAAAAGAGATTTATATTGCAGTTAAATTTACATAATTTGATAATTTGTAATGTTCTTTTATTAAAGTAACAAGATTTTTGTTACCTTCATTAGACCAATTAATTGTGCTTAATAACATTTCTTCTTCTTTTTCAGTGATAAAATTTTCTATTAATTTAAGTCCAGGAGGAAGATTTGAAGACCACCCACAATAGTTTAAATCAGGGACTAAAACAAATTCATAATATCAAAATATAAAAATTTAATCTTTATATTCTGTATGGGTGAGTATACATTTTAATTAATAATTAATACCATAAGAAAATGCAATAAATTCTATATAGATTTCAAGATAAATTATATACCTGATTCTGTAAATGTTGCATACAGTGGTGTATTTTGTCCATTAATTTTAATGTTACCATTAATTTTATTGCGTACATATGTAGCAACTTCTACTGAATAAAATTTAATAAAACAATATGACTTGTTTAGTGGCATTATTAAATCATATAAGTCAACAAATGGATCTATCACATCTTGTAATGTTTTTCTTTGTAAACCAGTCACTAATCCCGCATTGCAAATCATTATGTACTGTAATACAGTAAAATGAAAAAATATTCCTAATATTGTAATGAATAAATTACATAAATGAATACTAACCTGTGTAGGATTATCACAACATTTAATATCCATATCCTTAAGAAGTCTATGATATGCTCGTCTTTGCTTACGATGGCTCTTCTTGTTCAGTTTCTCTTCCATTATTTTTAACTACATTAAACTATATTCAATTATATTTTATAAATTTCCTTAAAATATATGCATATTTATATTATTACGTACTATATTCATTTGTATGTTCTTTTATTACATATACATAAATATTTTCCCTATGTAATAACATTTTTAGTTACTGCATACTTTCTTATATTTTTAGTTTATGAAGTAAACATTGATGTATGAATATTAAAAAATCAATTTAATAGATGTATATTAAAATTTTATTTCATGCAATATTCTTTATTTACGAATAATTAAATTAAAAAAATAAATTAAATATATGTACAGATTCGAATATTTATAGGTCAGTATTTTTCGAGTACTTTGAATTTGATAAGTAAAATAAAATTAGATAAAAAATTAGATAAATAGATAACATTAATTTACTTAGTTTGTCTATATATTAAATGTCAATAGATTATTCTGTGCACGAAATAAATATGTAACTTCATGTAACATTCAAGTAGTAAAATTCTACCTGAAGTACTGTGCATGTCGATGCTCAGGAATATAAAATAATTTCATCGTAAGATACACACACACACACACACACACACACATAGATTTCTGTAAAAGTGTGGATATACGTACATATGTACTTATAAATGCGCAGAAAGCTTTAAACAAATCAATAACTTCATACATGTCATGTTCAAAATGAAATACATAAAAATATGTCAAATAAGAATATAATTAAATTTTCTTCTTTTTATTAAGTAAAATAATGAAGTTGTCAAAATATAACTGATGATTATCATTTAATCGAGATATCGACGTCCGAAGTGTATTTAAATTCAAATTTCAAGGCTTCTAAGCAGAATTTTAACTTCTGAAGGCTCAAATGATATTCTAGAACTTAAAGAATTGATTAAAATTACTTTTATCTAAATATTCACCCTGGTTTCTTATTTTGATTATCGATGAATCAGTGATATGCGCTAACAAAAAGTAAACTTTTACATTGATAGATGGTGCCATCATGGTGCAGAGAACTTTGCACTAATTGTACTTAATTAATTAATTACATATTTAACTTAATTAATTAGGAAAACGGTATAATATTCTAATTCATAGGAGTTAAAAGTTTAATTTCATTCTTGAGCAGTTCAAGAATTCGCCTTATAGATTAAGAAATTTCATATTTTAATTTTGTCATAAAGAAATTAGTTTCACCTTTTCACCGCTAGGTGGTTATAACGTTTCGTTGTCCATGGATTGGATGATTTTAAAAGCCTGTTTATAGCTATGAAACCAGAGAGAATATTTAATTAACTCTTTGGATTGTAAACTATCATTTGAGTTTTCAAGAGTTAAAAAATTCAGTTTTGGAGCTGAAAAATTTGGATTCTTTAATTTTACTATCTGTCTATTGAACATGATTGAATATACATACGTAAGTACATATCAAACATAAATATTTCAAGATTAGATGATAGGAACAGTAAGGCATATCATTGAATTTGTTTTTTCATACTCTATTAGGATATCGAAAAATAAATATATGATTCTATTAAAAAAATATCGATGGTCTTTAAATCCCGTAAGAAGAAAATGACGAAAAAAACTATTTCTACCATTGTATGTGGCTTTTGAAATAATGTAACTTCGTCCTGAGAAGTTTTTTTCATACAACAATATATAAGTTAGATATTTAGGTGATTCCATTTAGTTCATCCAGCAATTTAAATAAAAGTATTGTTTTCTGTATTAACAGCTGAAACAATTTTGTAATATTTCCTAGAAGAAAGTGGGCATAGATGTCGACACAGTATCTTTGATTTTTATCTTCAAATATTTATATTAGAATGCTTATTTCCTAAATGTGTTAAACGTGTTTAGAAGGAAAACTTATTGTGTCAAATATATACTTCTTCGATTATAATCTCTTCTAATTGCAGAAATTATTAAATAATTCATATTAAGAAATTTTATCAAATGAACTGATACAATTTTATAAACTTTATTTATAATTAATGTCTCACATGTCAAAATTTATTTTATTGCTATACTATATTATTACTATTTACGATATATATAATTACTATTACTGTATTTATTTGTTCATTTTATCACATTAATCTTTTCTCTTTTATTTTCAAAGTTTGTAATATCTCTTTCGTTTCCGATGTTCGCTTTAGTCTCTCAAATTATTCAGAAATTTATATTTTGAATGTTCAGTGGTGAATAATTTATTGTAAGTACTATATCAATCTATCATTATTATTACTATTATCCTGTCGTTATAAATCTTTCCGAACTTCGGAAATTCATTCGTTCAAGCATCTGTTATATGATAAATATAATTGTCATCTCTTTGTTAAAAAAAAAATACTTTCTTAATAACTATTTATATTTAATTTGATCACAATTTCAATTCCTAATTCTTCTTTTTCATTTCGTAATAGCTGAGCGAAAGAGGGCGAGGGAGAAAGAGAAGGAGAGAGAGAGAGAGAGAGAGAGAGAGAGAGAGAGAGAGAGAGAGAGAGAGAATATATCAGATTTAAAGTAGTTTAAACATTTTGGAATTGTCTTTGAGGAGATTAAAAAATATTAAAATTCGAAAGATTTGCAACCAGATAATCTTCCTGGCAATCCAATTACTCTTCAAATTGTAAAAAAGATTCTCATTAATTTTCCTTTCTCATGTCATAATAGATGAAAATATATCGGATTTAAAGTACAATTGAAATCTTTCAGAATTGTCTTTCACGAGGTCGGAAGGATATTAAAATTCAAAAGATTTCCATCCGTATAATCTTCCTCGCGATCCGATTACTTTTTACAAGATAGCAGAAAATGTTGCCTCGTCCGACTACTTTCGTCTTTCACAGTCCTCGTCTACTAGCATGTAATTAGAAATGCATCTCAGTCCCCATAAAAGCGAAGCGTTACGCGGATCATGTTCTATCCAGATTCGTCGGAGCTGCGCGGTCTCGTCGTCGCTGGACCAACAACGTCGCGTGCGAACGTCGCCGCGAGATCATGGTTCACCATTTCCTCGACGGATGAAGTGAAAGCCATGATCGAGGCTGGAGTAGAATGTAAAGAAGTCGATGCGATTCGAGAGAGGGAAACCGCTTTGGCGTCCAGTTACTCCAAGGCAAGCTGAAAGGAATGTTGAACGGCGTGCATCGCGACGCCAACGAGTTCTCACATTGTCGTCTCTGATCAACGTCGACGTCGTCAACGACGCACCATCGGTGAGTAAACCACCCTCTTCTCGCGGCTCGACCGATCCGCGGTCATCATCGTCCTAAACATATATCTTAGTCACCCTTGTAATTAACGATAAGCTTAGAACAGTTTCTTAAACGCGATAATTCTCTTTTGGTAGGTAGATAGGTACCTTTATATAATCGACTTCTTTAAGATCGTTTCCTATACGCTCGTTTCCTGGTCTGAGAAGTCGTGTACAGTGGCTCATGTACACCGTCGACGATAAGTATTTTAAAATACCTACTGCTTATACTTGTTGGAAAATTCTAAGAAATTTCATTTTATGTCGTATTTCCTATTTTATTTTATAGGACTGGCGTATGCTTTAAATAAGATAACGGATTTATAATACAATAGCTATAAAATGAAAGTAGCGCAAAGCAGTAAGTTTATATTTTAAGCGTCGATAAGTATCCTAACACTTATGGCCGGTGGTATATTTGAACATTTTCAATAGAAAACTTGTATGTATGTATTTCTGTATATAAAAGATTTTGAAACTCCACTGTTGCGATTGTATCGGGGAAATTTGAAACCGATCTGGAAATGTATTTATATGTATATTTAAGGATGAATTAGTGACGATTCTACTAAATAACGCGGTTTCTCCATATAATGGATAATTGATTTTTTAAATATTTTTGTAACCTCTGCGAAACGTATACTTGCAGTAAATACCTTGTAGCTTTTATGTACATCTTCACGTTTGTTTCAAGTTTTGCTAATATAATCATGATAATCCGATATCGCTACAGTGCTGATGAAATTTTAAATATACGATATATCCATAGAAGGTTAGCAGTTACTTTGATAAGTGTTTAAACACTTCCGTAAGTTACTGTAATTCCTCAGTTTCCTTTGTGCTGAAAATTCGCACACAATGAGCTTTTTGAGTTGTGTTTAAATGTCCTTCATGGAGGTGTTGCTATGGCACGTCGGGAAAAGCTGAACATTTTTCTTAGTTTTCATTGTAACGAATAGACTGCAAATTTTTATGCGTTTATGGGAAATTTAAAAGTGCAAAAATGTACAGAATGTGCATAATGTACGAAATTATATAAAATATACAAAATATAGCGCGTACAAAATTTAATGGATGAAACAAATCTGCGACTTCTTAAATTTGTAGAATCGAGAAGATCGCTTTATCGAGTAAAATCTTTTTAAATATTTGAAAAATATTATATGCGCTGAATTTACGTTTATCTATGACATATATTTTTAAAACAGGTAACGTTATCTTTAATTAAACATGGTTTAATATTTTAATCGAATAATCTAATTGAGCAGTGTATTTACTACGAATAATAGTCATTGCAATGTCGTTTAGCATTTTAAGTAATAATTAAATAGTTTGTTAAATTTACTTGTGAGTAGCAACTAAGCTGCAAAAGCTTGCAGCAATTTCCTGACGTTTACAAATTTGCGATCAGATTCCTCCATAAAATGTGTCACTTTCATATTCGTTACATACCAGAGAAAGTTCTGTTGTTATTTGTAAAGAATATTCATTAAATCGTCATTTTTTAAACATCCAATGAAAAGAAATTCACGCTAAACTCCCTGTGTTTAAGATCATCTCTTCAATGTTAATTCATAGTAAGTGAAAGTTTGAATTGTATTTATTGCTATAATTAATTTAAACTTTAGTCACTTTTGTTTCTATAAAAGATAGGAACCTTATTCTACATGCGTTAACGTACGGATACGTATCTTAATAAATATCTATTCATACATGATTCGTAGATATTTGCATATAACTTTGATACGATAGAATTACAGATACACTTATTGAAATTATTTTCTTCTCACGTAAAAAAACGGACACGAAGAAAGTTCGTTTTGATATCTTCAATTGTAAAAAATCATCGTACGAAAATATAATTTTCTTATTTGGATGGCAGTAATTCACAGACAAACACATTGTAATTTCACTTCGTTTAATAACGATATTATAATAACGATATAGCCATTAATACGATACAATGTAATAATTAAACTGAATTTACATATCTAGCAACATTCCATCGCAATGCTCGTCATAACAATACAAATACGGTAATAAAAATCAAACATAACGGTTTATGTTACAAAGCAAGTATGCGATCATCGATTAAGCAATTTTAAATAACGCTGGTAATATAAAGAGATGGAAAATTGAGAAACGTGTTAAATTTGTCTTTTAACAATCTTACGTAAATACGTATTCGTTATTGTAAGTATATTGCTTGTCATGATCATTGTCAGTGTAAAAATGTAAAAATTTCAAAGGGTAAAAGAATTAGTAAATAAAAAGGGATTAAAATTATCATGCTTCGTCTTTGCAGGATTAGCATTTAACTGTGTTTTTTTTTTAATTATATGAATCATTGGCGGATGCATTTATAAATATCAATCAGTGATTACATCACTGATATTTTTCTAGCATTGTCCCTGATTGTTATGAATGATGCGCAACGTTTTACAAGGAAATTTAGGACGCGCATACACTTTCACCTTACTCCTCTGTTTCATTTCTAATCTGTTTCCCAATAATTGAACTTCTTTACTATAAAGTTACATGAATATTTATATATGTATTTATATATGTATATTTTTTGTATACGATTATCGTTCGTCATTTTAGGAATCTCAAACCTCTAATTTACAATCGAGAACCATGAATCCATATCCTTGAAACGAAGCTGCCTAATCTGTAGTAACAACACTTAGATAGATTTCCATTATATGAAAATATCTGGAAGACAACAGAAATTAGACGAATGGAGAATTCAGAAGGAAGATTTTAAATAACGTAAAATCCAAAAAACAGTAAGGTTTTCTGACACGAAGATAATATCTTCTAAAGTCTGTAAGCGCGGAAGGTGTAACCGCGGCTTGCTTATCTTTCCATGTATCTACCAGGTGTATTCAACGAAATCCAAGTGAAAGTACATCACAATTTGCGTGAACGCGTGTATGGCTCTGCTAGCACGTGCTTACGTTCCTTATTATAATTGGGGCATCGTTTACATTGCGTTATACATTACCGTGTGCTACGGCGCCGCGTTACAAAGTGAAACCCAGCTATTCGGATTTAGTTGAAATTAGCATCATAGAATGTTTTTTTGCTAATTAACGTTTCTTTTGTACACCGTTCACCAACGAATAAATGGGCGACCGGTGTTTCTTGTTCCCTTTTGTGACTCAGTTTGCGAAATATTTCGCTCGATGAATTAACTCGAAATGTGAACACCGTGTTATTACTATTTTCATAGATTCTTTGATACTTAAGTATCTTTCGTAAATCTTACAAGTCTTTTTATAGTATAATTCGCAGAATTTAGGATAATTTAATTTACGATATAACGAACTATCGTAATATAGATACTTGGTTCCGTTAGTGACGAGATAAAGTTATCGACAAGATAAATTTCTAAAATTAAGGAAAGATTCCAAAATCGAGGTGATTCTAACGTAATTAGTAATTTAATTAATCTTCGGTCAAGCAAAGAGTTCAGTTGTTCAGCGAAGGCAAATTAAGTCTTTTATATGGAAACCTAATTTTCGTCACTGATTTACGCCTTAAGAATATCTGTAAAAATTTTTCTGTACTTACACATACACTCTTGCAAGATTATCATTTTAATTCTATATCGGTCTCAAAATCGGTTAAGGAATCGGTTTTGTACACTATTTATATTATAGCAATCGTAACTTTACGATTTATTATTTCAGCAAAAGCAATTTATTATTTACGTTTACTGCCTGCCGATAATCAATTATGGTATACTTAAGCTGATCTAGATTCGAAAGTTATTTTCCGAAAGCTAAAAATAAGGAATCGGAAGTTTTATAGATTTACACAGCATTCTACAGGCGAAATCCGCCGCGCGTTACTATTTCTGTTCATTCGTACTGCACGTATACTTTTGAAGATTCGAAGTGGGTCAGGAAACCGTGTGACACGTGTCCGACAACGAAAAAACGATCTTTTCTGTTTTGCAAAACATTTTTGCCAACCTACTTTGCGGCTTTCCGTTCGAAGGCATTAATGATTGCTCGGAAATCGACATTCCGCGAGATCGTTTGCATTCTAACGCCGGTTGTCACGTGCGGCGTATTACCACGCGGATATTTGCGTATAGACACGTGCAACGTTTGACGTCTACTCGTGACCACGATCCATTTACATTTTACAAGGACTGCGTGTGGCACTTTGCGTGCGAACGTTCACTGCTCTCTTTGCGAATATTGCACTCTCGTTCCACACGAAAACACAATTCATGTAACAGAATCTTCTGTTATCCGGCTAGGATACTTCGAGTAAGAGATACGCTTGATATCTCATTCTACGGTGCCAGGCGTCTTATGGTTGAATTTTAACGATAGAGAGGAATACGTATTTTATGGGGAATAGTAGGAACGTGACACTATGTATTACGTAGTGTCGTGTAAGTGTACAGGGTGGATTGTACACGCTAAACTTTAAATTTGCATCCGAGTCGCTTTTTGAACTTGAAGGTATCGTTTATCGTAGTATAAAGCTTTCGATGTACGAGACATAGAAGTGAAATATTTCTTTGCTATAGAAGGTACTTTAGGAAGAATGGTAGAAGATATAAATATATAATTAGAGAAAAAAGGAATATAGGATATCTTATAAAAGTGTCATTTCAGCTTTCACTTTCTTTTTCTTTTTTTGCATATATCATAGCACGAAGGAAATGCTTGTTTAAGATTTTTCTAACATACTTGTAAATTCTAATTTAATTATGTATATAATATAGGCATAGGTGCAGCAATCGAGTGAAACGATGACGCTAGTGGTAACTGGATAACGATATTCTTATTTGAAATTTATCTATCGACAAAGCGATACATAGCAGAAATATTATCTCGAATGTTTAACTAGCTTTCTGTCAGTTTCTACCGTATGTCGATACAGTGTGCGTCACACGCCTATCAAAACAGCAACTTTTCTTTTCTAACTATGTTTCGATACGTTATTAATAAGCAATCTCTCAAGTTCTAATTGTACAATGTATGCACATTTAGACGTAAACGAAGTTTCTCTTTCGAATATCACTCGTCGAAAGCTATTACGGGAAATATTAAAAAGAATTTTTATTCTTGACCTCTAGAATGAAATATAATTAAAATCAATGTTTTAACCAAAGATATTATCCTAATGTAATTCAGAAATGTAATTGATTTAATTACGAGAATACAATAGACTTCAATTTAGACACGTGAAATTTGTATTAGCGCGAAGACGAGATAGGAAGGAATAAGATTTGAATAAAATGTAGTATAACGACGCCTGTTAATACTGAAACATAGTTAAAATTGGATATTTTATCGATTTGAAGAGTGAAAGGATTGTTACTTTCTCTTACTCACTTGTAACCGAGGAAGAAAAGCGGAAGGAATAGATCAGACGAAGCTACCCGATACTGAAGTTCTCATGCGGTTCTTTGTACTTTATATTTTTCGTCGCTTTCCTATCATTGCCGTTCGTTCTTTGCCAATGTCACGTCATTAGTAGCTAGCAAGAAATTAATATCGTTTCTTGATTAATTGATCATAGTAGCGTCAAGCACTATGATAGATTATTAACGACTCGGTTGTAAGATTGGGTTTCGTTGTTTAATTAATATCGAGTTGAGATCGAGACAGATCGTGTTCTATAACTTCTCGAAAGACGATTTATATTAAAAAATTTTTGGCGGTTGCAATGTTGCAACTCTCTTTTACAGAGGACGAAGGATGTGAACTGCTAGCTTCTTACACTTTCGATATCGCGATGTCATACCTTGATTTTGCCAGAAAATAATTTTTTAACACGACCTACGCGACGGTATCATTGTTGAAGCATTGCGTGCACCGCATTTGCGATATAACGTGGTATAGAAAAACCATTATAGGATATTCTCTTGTTTGCTGCATACGTATTAGCCACACCTAAAGGTACAACGAAATTGTAAACACGAAGATTGACGCGTTTCACTTCTCTTCGTGCCCATGCAAACTAATATCTATTCAATGCAGTTAAGTGCATGCTTATGTAAAAGAAATTCGTGTTTACGATCCAGGAGGTTCAAGGTCTTAATATAATTACTGTCTCAAATATAGTTCGGTGTAATCTTCTGTCCGATATTTCATTATTAGAATTCATTGTACCTTTTTCTCTCCGTTAATTACAATTTTTAATAATTCTTCTTCATAGATAATTAATTTTGGTAATTTATTAATTGTTATAATTTATCAATTCATCGTCATTTTCGACAATTGCTCGATTACCGTATTAATCTTTTCTTTTTTTTTTAATTGGATCTCCTAACGTCGCGTCAACTGCAAGATTATTAGCGACACTATGGTTGTAATAACTGGAAATGGAGAATCGACTTGCCGTAAGAGACGCTCCAAAGTGAAATCAAGCTTCCGCTATCGAGATTCATCCGGTGTTTGGTAGAAACCGGAGGAAAAGAATTCAGGTCAATCGCCGCTCCAAAACTGCGCGTTCGAAACGGGAAGTAATTAAAATAACACTCGCTTCCGTAAACGGCAAGAAAAAAATTTTACGGGCTAAAGTGCACACGTTGGCAACGTTACCAGTCCAAAAATGTCTAAAACTAGACTCGATGTGGCAATGGTACCAGGGAACGTGGGACGGTGTTACAAAACGTTCCGATTTCCTTTCTCTGAAAGTTTGCTTCGTGTCATGGTGAATCAGACGCTGTTAAAAAGTTCAAGAACGCGAGGAATTATAGCCCACTTTCGTCACCTCTCTGCATTATCGTTCTTCCGAAGGTAAATAAAGTTTTTATTCGGAAACATAACGATGATCGAATTTGAAGGAATATCTTTGCGCAGGTACAGTATCCTTTCAAAAGTATTCCGACAGTTACATATCTTTGAAGAGATGTATGTTGATTACAGAATCACGAATAAATCGAATTGCAATGATTTTATTCCTTACTTTTAAAATCTCAAATCGCATCGTAATATTTTATACCATAAATTTTATATAAATAGTACGATGTGATTTGAAACTTTAACACACTGTTGGTCAATCCTTAAACAAACGATGATCAATGATTAATAATGGTTAACGATGAATGATTATAAGTAAATTATTACTCGTTGATTATAAAAAAGCATAAGATTATAAGAGTATAAAATAATGATAAATGTTTTGCTATCGATCATTAATTTCTTCTTAATTTACAAATCGGATAAAATATCTACGACTGATAGGTGCATGCACATACGAGAAAAATTACGTAAACTTATAAAAAGAAGAATTAATAAAATATATACATATGTATACATATAGAAATGATAAAGCTCGAAGTATCTAAGTATCAATACTCTTCTTCGCAATATCGTAAAATCATTCGTATACAGTGAATTAACGACATTACATCTATCGTGCATTCTATGGTAGAGATTTAGATAGCGAGGTAGGTAAAATCTGGAAAATCAACTTTCTTCTCGATGGAATTAATTAAAATCCCCTTTTAGACTTTAACGGCATCGAACATCAGCCTTTGAAAGTTCTGAATAAGTAAACGTAGATTATTTAAAGAGAGGTTTTTGAACGCAGGAGGCGAACAAGTATCGTTGATTTACGGCTCGTTGTAACATTGTCTCGGAGAAATGAAAATCGTGAATGCCGAGATGCGTGGAGTCACGGAATTCAGAATGAGTTATCTAATCGTTAGATGTGAACTGGCTCTTGACAATTGGAAGATTCTCGGCGATTGTTCTCGTAACAATCACACCAGCTGGGAACTGCTTTCAAACAACGATCGTTCACAGGATAACATAGCGACTTCTTAATGTGAGAATCACTGTTACAACCACCCAGTTCCCTCTCATTGAGTTACGATAGCAGCTATAAAAAAAAAAAGGTGCGTGGAAGGTGTCTCCAACAAATACATATTTTTTTCGATTCAATTACCGATCGTACAAAGCCGATCCTCTTACTTTCTCATAAGATATAGAAATCGACATAAATGAATTTCATTGGAATCTTGTAAATTTGTTGAAATTCTTTAATCGCCTCGGCGAATTTTACTTGTAGTTACGCTTCATTTAATTCGCTACTTAATAAGTAATTAACTGGCAAAATATTCTCTGCGTATGCTTGCAATAAGTGTTCTATAAAACTTCTAGAAATTCACTAAAAAATTACAAGTTAGAAATTTTGTCAGTATAATCGTGGGAGTATTAATGAAACTTCAAAAGATTTTGTACGACATAGATAATGCAGCGATAGAAAGTTTCAATAAGCGTTCAGATACTTGCATGAGTCACTTTAACGTTAAGTGTAAAATTCTTTTTACGTAAAACTTCAATACATGACAACAGTTTCAAAAGGATAGACACTACATACGTCCATTTGCGTCTATAAAATGCATTGCTAAATTCAGTAAATTGGACATGAAAGATATGTCTGGATCAAAGTAAGAGGAATAGAAAATACAAATATTAATAAATCAAATAGAAACGTTGAAATTATACGCGTAACGTATAATCTATGCATAGTTGACAAATTGACAATCTAGATTCGAATTTAAAGAATTTATTTTGAGTGGTTCGTATGGAATTTCGTTATCTGCCGTTGACGTAGGTTGTTCCCTGTCTCAGGAACCAGAAGTCCTCGTACGATACCAGTTGTTCACTCAAAAATATGCGACCTCGGTTCGGGAATGAAAATGTTTACAATAAAACTTAGAAGGCTTCTCGACCGGCCATGATTCTTGACCTTGCGAGTAGACGAAATATTGGTATCAGAATTTTTACCATGAACTTGAAAGAAAGAAAGATCGTAACTGTAACTGCGCGTGAAAATCAGAGAGATGCACGTTTTCTTTTATCTACTTTATATCGCAAATTATAAGCAATTATAATTCCATTTATTAGACAGCATGAATTTCAGCACGAGAAAGCGCTATACTTCTTTTTTTTTTTTTTTTATCAAGATAGTATTAAGTAACTGTGAACGTTCGAATTTAAAATAAATACATATATTACATGTATATAAAATAAATACAATTTCCATAGTAAAAGTCACTATGTCTGTTCTATAAACATATTAATAATTTTAAATTAATTTAAATTTATTAGAAATACGTACCATTTCGATAAATATATTTTTTCGTTTTGCACGTTTGAAACTTGTGTAAAAATGATCATGGTTCGTACGTGTAACAGTTTCCTCGCGTTCCATGCACTTTCATAAGGCTGACATAGATTTATAATTAATGTAAAACAGTCACCAATGAACGAATTATTTCAATTTATACATACAGCATCAATTGCATGGTATCATACTTATACAATGAATGTATACATAGATATGTATAGAGAGTTTTTATTGCTCTGTTATTTATACGAACAGATACACGTGTATAGTAAATGTAAGATATTTGAATGGCAAATAGTGCTTTTATTATATTCTACAGGAATAAAATCATTAAGTTAAAAGATCATTGAATAATTAACAGTTTGGTAGAAAAAGTTGTTTATTACAAGAAGATGAAATAAATAATTTATGGCTCGATTAATGAGACGTCTGAACGGTACAGTTCATAGCTTTTTTTATTCTTGCTTCGCTGCTTCAACCATTTTCTTACCAATAAGGAAATAATATTCCATTAAAGATTCTTAAAATCAAAAGACTTTTTCATGGTTAATGAGTTGAATAATTAAGCCTTCTCTGTTTCAAATCGATTTTTCGAGAGACTGACTTTTCTCACTGTTAATTGTGTCATTCTTCTAGCATGGCAACGACGCGTGTGTGTAAGTTATAAAAAACGGCGATAGTATCAAATAATTGAGCCTGTCGGTAAGGTTCGCCGTTTTTTCGTGCCATTTTTTCCCCGAATCCTTAATATTGTTTCATATCTTCCTTCTGAATCTCTATTTGGCCTGACTTTTATTACCCTTATTTTATTATCCCAAAGCGTACAAATAACACGCGTAAAAATGCCGCTGGCTAGATTATCATTAAAAGTTTAACAACGAACAGGAGGAGATTTACGACGTTCATTGTGAATATCAAAGGAAAATCGATGCTATTGTTGCAACAAAAACTTGCATCCTATTTCCGATTACAATATTACAAAATTTTGAAACAGCGCGAAAACGTTTATTTCTCTAGATTTCTATTCTATTATTTTCATAAGGGTGCGTTTGATGAGCCAATCTCAACCTACCTTGTAGCAACGCACAACCTCAACCATCTGTAGTTAACCTTTTCTCTTAACGATGGAAGAAGTACCATGCATGGGAAAGTACTTTCCTAAGAATTCTCACAATCGCAGGACGTATAGCCGTCGCTATAATAAATATTACGAAGTTCTATAGATTCACGTTTAGTACTGGCACCGCCTATCGCGCTTAGTAGCGATCATGACATATAGCGATTTTAATCATCGCACTGGTCTACGGCAATTTCCCAATCTTTTTTAAATCATGCTCCGCTTCAACGCTTCAATAACTCCGACGTCCTCCTTAGCATAAGAGTCAAACAAGTTTTTAATTTAAAAAGAAAAAGAACTATGAAACTATCTTTAACGCGATTTTGTCTTCGACAACAGATTTGATACAGATTTGAAATAATAATTTTAAATAACGAATCTTAAAAATCGATTTTCCGATATTCTAACATCATTTGTGTACTTTGCCTTCTCGCTGGATTATTTAAATTCGTACATACGTTTATACGATAAACGTTGTCCCAAGATTTTGTCATTGTTCGGATCTCATGTCATTGTTCGTCCCGCAGAAGTGGCACTGTCCCGAGTAAATTGCACGAAAATTGTGTCGCGTCAAATGTGAGAAATACTTTGCGTGTCAGCATTGTACGTCGTTAGCAACAGTCATTTGGGTACATCGTGGTGACTCTTCTATCGTGACTCCGTTTCGTTGATCGTTTCCCTATTCATATTCACCTTGTCGATATTGATTATGAAGCAATTGATAAATATATATTTGCGCTTCATTCTTATTAATACTCTTCATTTCAAAATCCTCGCTTAAATAAGCAAATTGGAATAGGCTTTTAGTAGTTTAATAGACACATAGAAAGAAGGTACACAAGTGCAGGAACAGGATCCTTTCGAAATCGCGATGATTGTTGGTGAAATTTGATCTTACGAAAATAGAATTGAGGAAGGTGTAATACATAGTCGGAACCGGTCGATGGTCAGCCAAATGACCATGATCTTGGATCGTGGCCAGAAATCCCGTTCTCCATTGATGACCGGTTTTAACGCATTCAAGGAAGTGACAGTACGTTGTATGTAATTATATACGACCGTGGGTAATGTGTAATTTTAAACTGATATCGCGTGCATTGTTCTAAATGGACTCTGTATAAGACAGAAAAATTTAATCAGTTTATCTGCATTAATTGATTTAACTAATTTAATTCTCCATTTTTTGCAACAGATATCCGTTCAATTATTTGTACGTTCTTCTTTTTATATTGTAATATATATCACATTTAAGGTCGAAAAATATACGTTTGTTGCGATAAACTTCCTATATGCAAATTACATTTCTAAGCATCGTCTTACTAAATAATGTATGAGTCAATGGATGTATAAATTTGGATAATCTTAACACGTTCGCCGTGTAAGTCTCGAATCCGAGTCCACCACACATAGCTACTTGTTACTTGTAAGATGTATGCCTAACATCTGCTCGAATGCTGAAAGCAAATTAAACATCACGAAACTTTGAAAAAATAAATATCCTCGTAACAATTTATACAAAACGCACCAGTAAAGTTTCACGATATATTACAAAAATTGATTTTGTACAAAAGTTATCTGTTAGCATATAAAACATAACGAAGTTAGTATAACGAAGAGTCGGCTTGAATCGAGGACCACAGGAGGAAAACGTGATGAGCACGTTTATGTTGATTTTCGGATTTCCATGTTATTTTATGACTAAACAGGAGCATTTTGATACAACACGCGATACAAGGAATCCGTTGATCGGCGGAAAAACAAATTTTCATATCGCAAACGTGTATTTTGTATAATATAAACAAACTATTTTGTAGAATATAAATTTCTAGAATAGAAATATCTGCTACTCAGGGCTAAAAGTACTGAACAATTTGCCAAATGGTAAAATCTTAATTTATGTATTGACAACTTTAATTGCGTTGATTATTTTCCATCCAGGAAACGATTCGAAAAAATATGGAAGGCATTAGGAGATACATATTTTAAAAGTTCGTATTCATAAATTCTATCGGAAACGCTGTTACAGAGTTTGCAAATGTGAATGTTTCGTTTGAGATATCCGATAGGTAGGCTTGTTCAACCGAAAACACAGTCCGTTTTCTCGAGTGGGATGGTCGTTCGATCGCGAGTATGTACATTTTCTGCTGAATGGCCTTGAAAGAAACGACAACGACCTGGTGACGAGGTTGTATGAATTTCGTCTCGCGTCATTATATAGACACGTCCGATCAGTTACTTACAAACGCAAATTATCGCGTGTGTTCTATCGAACTTATTGTTAGCTCGACCAGTTACGTTCGAAAGATTTACCTTCTGATTATCGTATTCGTGTCTAATCCGTAAGTCGTATGAACGAAGCGTCATTATGATGAAAAAAAAAAGAAAGGACAAACTGAAACGTTTTGCGTGTAAGTTCAATATATGCGAAGTTTCCTATCGTTGATCTATAATTTTCTGTCAGAAAACATAAACTAGCTTTTGAATTAATCAGTTGGTGAAACTTAATGGCATTTGGTAGAATAAATTACCGCGGCTGTTCTCCCTTATTTATGGCAAGATGTCTTTCAATTACAAAATTCCGGATAAATTGAATTGTAATGGTAATACTTTTATTCTTCATAATCGTCGTACCTATGTGCGTAATAGAATATCATACGATTAAATTGATTTGAAAAAACCAATATACAGTAATGAAAGGACATTTGTAACCGTTAAACGTCGTTGCTTGACACACTCTTCAAATTCTTTGGTATCTCAGTTATTAATCACACGAACAAGATTTCTCTAAAACGATAGAGAGGTTTTCGTCGTTAAATTGGAAGCAGTGATATTTAGCTAGTCAATATATAGTCGTATATATATATAGCAAATAATCAAATAAACTGTCGCTACGTTATTCAACAGATGATCTAAATTCGCCTGTCGATTCCGCGAAGAAAAGTAGCTGCTGTTTCTAATTACTAATTACTCGTAACTCACTTGTACATTCCGGACTAATTAAAATATCATCGCTGCGAATCGATCAAAGTGCTCGAATTTAATATCGACAGGTTGCTTGCGAACGAGTAACGAGGAGTAAAAATGGCAAAGTGGCATCAAAAGTAGGGCAATGACAGATAATGGGTGAAGTTTGCGGATAGCGTTCGTCCAGGTATCTCGTTCAACTCATGCGGAAAGTTTCACGTGATCGAACGACATAAATCCAAGCTTTAAATCGCTCGAGGGAGATATGTGAATGCCTGCGAGATAGTCGGTTAGCCGCTCACTTTTTCTTTGCGAAACGCACGGTGCAGCGAGTGTTGCACCAAACGAGGAAATGCAACGGACACGTGAACGATCGAGACCAGCTACGGACACCCTGATTTTCATCGAAATCCTACGTCGAATCTCGTAGAATCTTATGAACTTCGATCAACCTGCTTCGACACTTCTTGCGGCTTCACGGTGAAAGTGAAAGTTTTCTAAAGAATTTACAATCGATTTGAATAGGAATTCCGATCTAGGGTAACACATACAGGGTGTTTTGTAGGAACTTACGCGTTGTACCGTAACCATTAACCGATCGAGGAGCAAAGTTGGATCAACGTAACTCTTCTTTCGTGATTTTGATTTTGATCAGCGTGCGTTAGCAGATTCTACCGAATATCGCGTTACGATTATAAAAAAGAAATGCCAGGAATTTACTCGATATCTTTCTCGTTATTGTTTCTTTTCCCATCTGGACGATACGATTGTATGAAATATGAAGAAACTGAAGTTGTGACATCGTTGTGTTCAACGTTGTGTCGTTCTCTTCAAGTTATACAAATTGTTCCCGTGCCTCTGAGAGGTGGAACTGTATTCTTACAATTAGAACGTGGAAATAAGCAGAGCAATATTTGTACATAGAAAATGTACAAAGAAGTTGGAACACATTTAACGCAAGCGTATATTTTACAGAGATTAGAAAAGTATCTAAACAGCCGATGTCCCAATATATTAAGCAAGTCTCGATACCGAGTGAGACCATCTTTAACGCTTATTATACGTATACGTATGTTTAAGATACGTATGTTTATAATAAACGTTTTACAATTTTTATGTACGTTTTCAACATGATCATGATAGTGTCATTGCAGTGTTAATGAAATTTTAAACGCATATAATATACATATGTGTGAAAGTTTTCCATAGAAAGTGTTCAAGTACTTTCCCGAGACACATTATATACTGTCATTGATATCGCGGTTACATCGACACGTTGCCGTCATCATCGATAATTATTCTTACGTTGACGATGGTATTGTCTAACGATGTTATTTCTCAATAAACTAGATGAGATTGCAATTTGTACGTGTACAGTTGTAGCTATGCTCGAGGACGATCTCGAAGGACGTAGAGGGACCGTTACACACGGTTTAATGGCAGAATTGTTTATTGGATATTTCAGACACGAGTAGCAACAGTCGACTAATGGTGTTCGTCTGAATTATTAAATACCTAACACTCGAACACTCTGCCAAGCACGGTATTTGTCATGTGGAATAAGAATACGTTAAAGATGATAATCGAAAAATAAATTTGGCAAAACGACACTGATGTATGAAAAACCATTTATTCGAAGAAGCAACAAGCAAGAGAACGATTTAACTAAATATTACTTCAATTTATTATTAATTCAATTCACGTTGTTCGTATGCTTAACTCGTATTTCATAATACGCTTGATTACGTCAGAGAAATCCGTGACTTCGTACTTAACAGTTATTCACGTTACGATAATTTATAGAATCACAGTCAGATTGAAATTAATTTCGATTCAAAATATCGTAATGCCGATTTGCGATGTAAATTTAGGTTCTCGGTTTTCCCTAACTAACGAACCATGTTTCATTTTTTTTTTACAAGTCAAAAAAAAAATTGATTTAAAATCCGTTTGCAAGTCTATATTTTACCGTATGTTACGAAGTCTCCCGTCACTCTATCTGTGAGTTGTAAATTTTTGAAATATAGTGCTTCGTGCCTCGCGTATGAACATTTACGAGCTTCCGAAAATTCATAACGTAATTTGAACGAGTAAACAGACACGACATTCGTCGATTAAAAACATCCTGATAATTCCAAGCTTCTAAAATACAACGCACACGAATCATACGAATTATAAAATATTATCTGAAAGCCGGAATTGAAAAGTTCTGCGTTTATAAGATTTCTTAAGATTTGAAGAATCCTGGAAGTTTCAAGCTTCTTCAGTATTCCAGGTACGGAATAAACATTCGTACATTAATTACAAGATATTATAGAGGAAATACTGAAAATTATTGAAACATCTGGAACATCACGTTAAAGCGAATGTATATGTGTATAAATCTCCCTTTAATTTATGACCCTTTATAGTTGATAGTTGATAGTTGATTTTACGTTTGACCAAGAAAAGTCATCCAAGTTGGTTGCAAATCGTGGTTTGAAAAAAAAAAAAGGAAAAATACTGCGTCAAGGCGAATAACGAAATGTTCATGCACACTCTTTGCTTCAGCTGTATGAATGCACCCTAACGTTCCTTTGAACGTGTCCTGTTTGTATATGCGGTATCACAGTGGCGTAGAGATCCATTGGTGAGACCACTCCTTACCGCGTACGTATGGAATGACAACTTGAAACTCGGTAGTCTCTTGAAGTACCGCAAATAAAAATTTGGTATTAAAAAAAAAGCCCTTCCACCGATAATCCAAGTTTTACGAATAAACAAGCGAGAAGCAAAGTGAAAAGCAAAGTGGAATTTTCGCTTGTCAGAGTCACCGTGTCAGCTTTTTTATTTGAAGAGACGATACGTTTCGTATAGCTGGCGCGAACGAAATAATATGACAAACCGCTGAAACACGCGAATTGTCAATAATTACTTTTCAGCTTTCCTATTACTGCAGCGTTTCGCGATAGTAACTCGCGAATCAAGGATCGCTCGCGCTTTTTACCGCAAGCGTGCGGATTATACGAACACCTTGCCGCAATATCTTGAAAGAATACAAGTGAAAGGAACAGGTTATGAACTCACGATACTTCTAACATTGGTTTCATCGATTTACTATAAAATGCTCTTATCAATATTTCCCATAAAACCACCACCGTACCCAACGACGAATGCTTCGACGAACGCGAAGACGAAAAGGAAAGAAGAAAAAAGACGAAGAAGAAAAAATGATTAATTCGTTTAAATAAAAAGATTGATTCTTCTCTTTTCCGTATTTTTATTTTCGTGTTATTTTTAGTATTAATTTGAAACCTTCAGTCGAAATCATTTTTATCCTTAAAACTTGAAGGAGAAATGTAAATAGAGATTTCTATAAGTAAACAATTTTTCTGTGCAAAGAAAAATTGATATCGTTTCTAGTGTTGCGAGTCGATCTAGAATTATAAATTCCAGTCATGCCCGTTAAGCATCCAAGCTGGAACGGTATTGCCTTTTACTATTGTTTCACGCTAACTGATTACCAACACTGTTCTTATGCAATAATTTCGTTGCCTTCCCAACGGTTCGCGATTCTGTACATGTGCACGATGAGATAGCGCATCATTCAGGACGCCATTCATACGTCTCGCCGTGAGGATGAGGATGCGTTGCATATTATAATGATGTACTATACATGTATATAAAGTAAATAGTGGCTCTACATACTGACCTTAATTACGTACACTAAGTCTGCATACATCCCTTAAATACAAGATGTTAGCTTGACGAATCTTTTGACGTATTAGAACTCACCCGTTCTTCAGTTTCGCGTCTTAACGTGTCCCTCGGTTTGAGACAATGGTAAAAAATCAATGAAACGGAGAGACACGATTAATTTTGAAAATTATTTTGTCGAGATTTCGCATTCTTCACAGAGAATAGAAAAGAAATAAAACTATTTCAGAAAAATTGCTCTGTAAGTGACCGAGTAACTTTTTTTACTGGGAAAGTGTGTCAAATAGATACGAGGTACGGGTGAGAGTTGAGACACATATTGTTGAAACGTAACACAATTTACTTGCTGTCGTATTTATCGAGAAATAAAAAAGATATAAAATATAGTGTTGCGAACATTACACGCATCTTTCATATACACGAAATCATAAAAATATTGAATATTGTATCAATATTTTGTAGGTTCTCGCTCCCTTAAGCATCAATAAAAACATCTTGTTATCTTCTTGACGCTGAACAAATTTAAGATTTTGCAGTTTCTAACAAAACTCTATCTCAAGAGTCTTCGACAGTTCGATATTTTAATTTTGCTAATTTCGCTTAAAGGTATCTTAATATTAATTGCATCGATACATAAATATAAATAATTTGGTGATAAATCGCGCGTTTTTAGTTCCTTTAATGAGATAGAAAATTCGATAGACGCAGTAGACTTTCGTAACCGACTGTATATATATGTATTAGGCGCAGAAATGAGTTCTTTCCATT